>CM038679.1:613747638-613976335 GCA_021605205.1 Aegilops longissima | reverse complement strand
GGCGTCTTTATACTTCATACATGTGTACGCTGTTTCTAGATGCTTTGCTCCATGGCGTGCGCAATCCATGATATAAAATTGAGTATACTATATACTATTTAAAAGTTGAGGCGGGGCTTTTCTGCCCGGTAAGCGTGAGGACATTTCCGCCTAGTGGTCAGCAGAGATCTTGAAGAGCGAGGGGTAGGCTGCTGCAAGCGTGGGGCTGTGTGATTTTGACTGCGATTACTCCTGGACAGGTGGGGCCTCGTGATTTGACTTGCCATTATCATTTTAACTCTTGGCGCGCGCCGGCGTGAGTCTCTGATTCGACCACCTCCATCAGGTGCCTCTCCAATGCTCCACCATGCAGTGAGAGGCTGGCTCTTGCTTGAGGAGCCCACTTCTCCACTTTTCCTTGCCTCTCTTTCCTCCACATATGCAAAAATGCCATGTAAAGCGCACTATTGTACTTGCTTGCTCTACAGGTGCTTAAGCTTGCCACATAGGCATAAAGTCGATGTGGCAAGTTAATCAGAAGAGAGAGAGACTAATTTGGTGACCCAAGGAAGAAGCAGTGCTAAGCAGCGTGTACCTAGGTGAAAAGACAATTTTGAGTCTATAGCTAATTAAATGAAGCAAACTTAGCAACACCATTTCATTGGAAGAGTCACTCCTTGGCAAATGCAATAAATACTAGTACTCCTGTGTCCCATTATATAAGAGCGTTTTGACACTACACTAGTGTCAAAAGCGTTCTTATAATATCAGACGGAGAATCTGAAAAAAAGATAGAGGGTAAAAAATATACACTTATAGTAACCTTGTTGTAGTATGAGTGACTAAGTGATGACTATGTATGACATGCCAACATCGGATAGCCCTAGCACACCGTGTTAAATCTCCAAAGAGTAGCGACATGCGGCGGCAGACGAGTCGTGGTAAGGCGCGACCATGATCACGGACTCTTGGCAGCCCTTGGATCTGAATCAAGCGGCGCATGCTAAGTTGCTGAAAATTTGCAGAATAACCCTCCGGATAGGATATTCACCCATAGGTCTAGAATCACGCCATGCAACGTTCGATCTCAGATCCAAGGGCTCTCGGAAGCCTTATCATGGGAAATGAAAAATCACTACCACATGCGTTACGCATGCTTGCAGTTCGCTCCTACTCGTCCCGCCGTCCTTTAATACTCGACGGTTCGCTCCTAGTCGTCCGTCCATTCACATTCTGGCAGTTCCACTAATCCTAACCCTCCTCCCAAATCCATGGCGTCCCAAATCTCCCGATCGGCGGTGAGTACAAGGTTAGAACCATCACCGGCGATGAGTTAAACGTCATCTACACCCGTTCTTCGCTGACGGTGAAAGGATGCCTTTCTGCGCTTGAGGCGCATGTTGAAGACTCGAGATGATGAGTGGGTGTTGGGCTAGATGTTGAGTACACCAGGTCATGGGAGAGAAGGATCTAAAGGATGAAGAGAGGAAGAAGCCCGCCATGATCCAGGTTTGCGTGCATGACTTATGCTTGGTCTACCACATATGCCATGCCGATGTTGAGTGCCGAGTTTTAGGACTTCCTCGAGCAACCTAGTCAAATTCGTTCTGTAGACTTTGGTAACGACAAAGAAGTCATCGTCGGATAGGCCTCGTTGTAGGCAACACCTTTGACCTCCAAAAGAATCGTTTGGTGTCCTCTCGTCGACCTTCAATGCTGACCTGGCAGGAGCCATGGTTCATCCTTAAAGTGCGATAGCGGAGAAACCTCCATACCGTTTCATCGTCATGCATGGCAGCGGAATGTACTAGATATAGACCACATCCGATGCGCTGCAATGGATGGCTACCTTTGTTCAATATCTACAAGGGTTGGATGAAGAGCAACAACCAAGTTTGGTTCAAGCAAAGAAGTATCGGCCAAGAGGAAGAGAGGACAAGGACAAAGTCGAGGGGCGTGGATGAGGACTCCGAGTAAGGTGGCAATGTAGTTGCTCATGGTGGTTCTAATTCTAATGCGGTGTCTACGGATTAGTTGCATAGTTTAATTTCAGGTGTGCTTAATTTAATTTGAGGGGTGTGTTGTCTTTGAGCCCCAAGCGAACTATGTTATGTTTCTTCTTGTTACTTTAACTCTTGATGCGTACATACTAGTATTTCTTACATTTCATCTTTTAGTTGGTATAGTACTACCACTCGTTTCTTCACATTATATCGTACAATATATATGGCCAACATCATATAGCCAGCAGTTTAGTTGTCAAAGAATTTGAGGGTGCTTAGTTTTGTCAAAGAATTCTAGGGTGCTTAGTTTTATTTGAGGGTGGGTTGTGCTTGGACACCATTATTGTGACTAGCCTTTTAATAGTACTATATGCATAATTTGTATTGTGTGGCGCTCTCTATATGTACTACCTCCGTCACGGTTTATAGGTCCCTTTGTAGTTTGTGTCAAATTTTGACTAAGATTTAACTAACAAAATATTAATGCATGTCAAGAAAATTATCTCATTGGATTAGTACTTGAACATAGTTTCAAAATATAATGTTTGGTGACATGCTTAGACAGTTTGTTAGTTTAATCTATAGTCAAATTGGTACAATCTAATGAGGGACCAATAAACAGACGATGGCTCTCACCTTTTATTTCAAGTTTTGCTCCATGGCGCAATCCATCGATACTCTGCTGTACAAAAGTATACATTTTTAAAAGGCTAGAGGCGGGGTTGTCTAGCTTGGTGGTTCCACGAGGCGAGGCCTTTGTGATTTTGGCTCATTACTCTTTGGAAGGTGGGGCCTTGTGATTTGACTGTTCGTATAAATCGCCCGACGACCTGATCGAGAAGGAGCAAGAACCGTGCGGTATACTCAAGTTTTCCACTGGAGTAGTACTTCTGCTGGCGGAGGAGCATGAAACGGAAGCCCGGTGCCATATGGCGATAAAAATGATCTAATTTGCTAGTCATCTCATTGTTAGCATTGTTCTATTCATTCCCTCAAAAACAAAAACCATTGTTCTATTCATGCCTCGCATGACGTGACTACGTCTTGGCGAAACACCGAAGAAAAAGATGAAACACAGCAGCAAAAGAAGAAGGAAGATTATCACCCCAAATGATCTAATTCACGGCGGGTCGTAACTTGCTTCTTCGCCGCCTCCACGACCTCCATCTCCTTACGCGTCTCCTCCGCCATCTTCTTCATTCTGTCCATGGCGCGGGATTTCTCGTGCGAGCCTTCATCATCTGTTCCACCGCATTACGTTACCTGACAGCGGCGGGTGCTCGATCCGGAGCCGCCAACTCCTCCTTACATTCCATGGCGAGGGCTGCAGCATCTTCATCGAGGAACTACTATTCTCATGCAGCTTCTTCCAGCGGCGTTCTTCTCCTTCAACAGGTCGATCTCGTGGCGAGCTTACGCCTTGTCCTCCTGAAATGCAGATTTGCGGTCGCCTTCTTCTCAGAGCAATACTCTTCTTGGGGAGCATCACCAAGCCGGTCAACTCCCCCCTCTGATTGAGCTCAGCGGGCATGTCGTCGAGGCTCTCCTTGAAACTCCGTCAAGCCTTGGATGAACTCCTTACCTTATTGAGGTGCTTATTGAGCTGATCGGGCATGCTGTCGGGGATAACGACTCTAGCTCCGCCCGGCTCGGCATGTTAGCCTCCAGCGGCTAGAAGCGCTCTGAGCCATCGCCTGCCCGTGAGAGATCTTTGAGGTCTCTGCGTGGCTGCGAGACCTCTCTTTTTTCTGCAGCCTTGGTTGCCGCTCCTTATTACGAGTAGTTCTCGACCTAGAGCTCTGCTCACCGGCCATGGAAACGGACGGACGAAGAGGAAGCACTTATGAGGAGGAAAGGTAGAGTAATTTTTGGTTAGGTAGTTCCCCTTTTTATAACCTAAGTACTAGCACTAGTAGTACTAATACCTGCATAGTGGGAACACGTTCAGGTTTAGATGCGTACTAGTAGGTGTGAACAGAGCTTTCGAATGTGATGGGAACAAGGTAAAGATTAATTGATGGTTTTGGTTTGAGGCCGAAAGCGGCTCCCGATGAGTTTAGCGGAACATAAATTTCAAGTACTACCTGCTCAAATCGTAAATATTATATTCTTGTCAAAATTGGCACAAAATACGAAGGAGACCAATGGAAGTACTACTAGCAACCCGATTTAACTACTACGCATGCTTGCATGATGGAGTAATAATGTCTTTCTTCCGCCCTCCGTCCCTCAATTTGCATCGCTGTATTAATTGACCATCAATGAAGTGAGCGACTTTACCGCGTCAAATTATCACATGGGGTGGATCTTGGTACAAAATTGCGTCCGCCCGTGTATACCAGCGTGTGCGTGCGAGGAATGAGTGCGTGTGTGGCGTGCGTGCACATCTTAAACCGTGCATGTACCGCCCGGTATGGCTCGGGGAGGGCAGTACATTCTTACGGAACCAGCAACGCGTCCTTGTGATCAATCCACGCAAGGAGGTCGCGACAACGCCTCCACATGTGCCACGTGGCTTCATGAACATAAGAGAGACACTGTGTAGCGTGCCATTGGTATTCTAATTTACGTGTTTTGCACATACTCCAAGTACTAGTAAGGTACCGTGCATTGCCGCATCAGATTTACAACAAATTATGAATAAATACCACACTATAGCATGTAAGCTACGAGTCATATATCGTGATGTAGCCCTTCGTTTAATTCTTATAGTTCATCTCATTCAAAATCAATTAGTTTTTATAAAAAAGCTAAAAGCAGCGTGAATAGGAAAAACATGGGATTATAGTGGAATATAGTCTTGAATCCTACGATTATCACGAGTGTTTGATTGTGCATAGAAAAAGCATGGGAATTCTTTCAAAGAGGTTTGAGTGGATGGGATGTTTCCTATGAAATCTAGTGCAAATGAATCATATGGAAAAAATTCCTATGGTTTACAATCCTACGAATCAAACAACCAAGATAGGAAAAAATTCCTAATGATTAGAATCCTCCAAAATTCCTTTGAGAATCCTTTGAATCAAAGAAGCCCTTAATCTATTTTATGATTCATGGAATTGTGCGTTGTAAAGCATAAAGTAAAAAAAAAATGGCAATTCAACTAGAAAAAAGTTTGGGCAGTTATGATACGGAGATTCTAGAACAAAGAGAACCCTATTGTTTTGAGGTTTGTGCATTATGCTTAAGTTCAACCATGGAGTCGCTAGATTGTACATGTGGCAAAATCCGGTGGGGGGCTAGAAGATGGTGCGAGGGCAGTGGAGGGAGACTATGAAGGAATGCACAAGTGCGAGATCGATATTTAGAGAGGGTGAACACATGCGTTGTTGCCTGTGATGGCGAGCCATGAAAAATAAATGAGCTAGGGGCCAAGCATTGCTAATCCTACTGAGGAGGTCAATTCATGAAATTAAACCTTTTTAGCAGCAATTGTCTAATGATCACATTCATATTAGCCTCGATATATAGTGATGTTAGGGGGGCAGGGCCCTTACGCTTGTCTTCCGCTCATTGTGCCTGCGTCGAGAGATGAAGCGGAAGGCATGGATGATGAGAGGGGGCGTTGGATATATAATTAATGTGGGTGTATTAGCTATATATGTTAATCCTATATAGAGGTATAGATTGATCGATGTGGGCGT
Organism: Aegilops longissima; assembly: GCA_021605205.1. Classification (NCBI taxonomy): domain Eukaryota; kingdom Viridiplantae; phylum Streptophyta; class Magnoliopsida; order Poales; family Poaceae; genus Aegilops; species Aegilops longissima. Next base: position 613,970,709 of record CM038679.1, on the reverse strand, counting down.
GGGAAAGAGGGTGAGACCTCACTGGATATATCGATTGATCGGTTGTGTGGAAAACTATGAAAGACCTAGCTATATACACACATACATAGAGGAACATCGATCGTTTAGCATGCAGCGTGAGAGATAAAGAATGCCCGATATGATGGAGAGGGGGTGTGTGTGGGTGTGTGCCTTCATGGGAGACCGACCTGAAGAAAAAGATTGCATCGTGCGATGGATAATGCCGATTAGTAGTGTGTGTGCATGCATGCGAGAGAAAGTTAGTGGTACAATTATAAAGAAGACTATTGTGTGGGTGTAAAAGAATAGGTGAGGTCATAATCAATGTAAAGTTGAATTCAAATATTTGAATAAGAGATCTGATGTTTGAAACCCATGCATGCATGAATATAACAGAGATCTATGCGGTGTGGTTTGGAAGCGAGCATGTTGTAATGTATACACATTGAACAAGGTCGGACCGATTTGAATTTGAGATACCGATGGCGGACATCATTTGCCCGTCGCATCCGTGCATGGACACACTATTCTAATTGGAGATGATGGGTGACTTTACGCATCACATATCTATATCTATACCCTATATATATATTTTTTTTATTGTATGCGGGTAACTTTAACTTTGAAAGATGGTGCGTTGGATGAGGCGAATCCGATGGTCCAAAGATGGCAAATTTGAGCACTATTGGCGTTGGATATCATCTAGATTCCACCACATTTCACCACATGTATAATCTAGAAGACTCCATGGTTGAACTTAAGCATAATGCACAAACATCAAAACACAAGCACTTCTTATTTGTTCTAGAATCTTCCGTATCAGAATTGCCCAAATGTTTTCTACATGATTTGCCATTATTTGTTTTTACTTTATGTCTTACAGCGCACAATTCCATGAATCTTAAAATAGATTAGCTTTCTTATAAAAACTAGATGATTTTGAATGAAATGAACTATAAAATTAAGCGAACATCTACATCATGCATATATGACTCAAAGCTTGCATGCTATAATGTGGTATTTATTCATAATTTGGTTGCCAAATCTCATGCGTGCAATGCCGTGTACCTTACTCTAGTCTAAATGGTGTTTGTGTGTGTGTTGTGCGTGTTGAGGTGCAAATTGTCTTTTTGGGTACCGTTAAGCTTGTTCTTCGAAATTTCAAGCGGCATGCCTTGTTATGCGAAAATTGAAGCTAAGCGTCTCTGTCTATCGTCTTGTGAAACTCCGCCTCTTCAACCCGCCTTGTTAGCCCAAAATATTTAAGATATATCTTTGTCTCGTTGTGCTCCAACAACTCCCTCCATCTCAACCCGCGCCTTGCTATTCGAAATTACAACGCGCGAAAACTCCCACCTCTGTGAAATCCCGACCGTGAAATGCCGTGGTACCCTGAACCGAAAGAACCGCCTCAAATCGGTGGGGGTACTTTTGTAACTTACCCCCATTTGGACAAGCGCGTCTCTAAGCCATGGTTCCCCACTGCCATCCCATCCGCCCACCCATTAGTACACGAAGGCCGCGAAAACCCGCGTGAAACCCCACACCCTGCTCGTCCGCCACCCGGCGGGCCTCTTCCCCGACAGCGTCGTCCCATGCAACACCTCGGCGTCCCTCATCCACCGTGCGGATGAGGATCCGTCGTCGATCTCATCGTCCGGCGGTTCAGCCACCCGTCCTCCACCTCCAAGGAGCTGCCCGCGTTCCCCTCGTCTTCGCGCCACCTCCATTCCCACCCCGTCTTCACTGCACCACGGAAGAGCATCATCATCACCGTTTCCTCGGATGAAGCTGCGGCCTAATCAGCGCCACCAAGAGGTTGTACACTAATCGCGCATTTTATTCTTGATTCGATCTCACGGTGTTGCGGCGCTCGGTCCCGAGCCGACGCAGCGCAGCTCCATCCACTGGCGGCATCGCCACCACTTCCTCCACGGCGTCGCTCCCTCGGCGGCGGCGTCCACATCGATAGGAGCTGCTGCTGCTTTAGCTCTCGCTCTTCGCTGCTGCTCTGCTCTTGCTCTCGGTCCCCTGCTGGTCTGCTCTTGCTATTGCTCTTGTTGCACTTTGCTCTCGCTCTTGCTCTTGCTTGCGATGCTGCTCGATTGGCTACCCTTGATTCGGTGAATCGACTTTTGGGTCGATCGATTTTCAAGGGTTGGGCTCGTCGGGGTGAAGGAAGAACCAGCCGCAGCGAGGAGGGGCTCACGAGAGGTACCCACTATCTATCTTAGGGTTCGAGGATGGGGCGGTGGTCGCGGTGGTGGCGTGGCGTGGGGATCGCCGGAGAAAAGCTTCGCTTGCACGGGGGGCTAGAGGATGGCGAAGGGCGGCGGACGCCGGTGGGGGTGTTTTCGAAGGCGGGCGGCGCTGCCGGCGGCTTGATGGCGGAGAACTGCTGTTTGGCGGTGGTGCTGGCGGCTCAAGGGTGGAGGTTGAAGATGAACCATGAGCCCTTGATTTCGTATCCAGCGGCTGCAAAATCGGTGACCAGAGATGAAAAGTCAGTCGATCGACGTGTAGCCTCACCTTGCTAGTGCGTTCATTTTGACAGCAAAATTCAGTTTGAACACAATTCAGTTTCGACGATTAGGTTCAGTTTGACAGATTAAGTTCAGTTCGACAGTTAAGTTCAGTTTAAGCAGTTAAGTTCAGAGATGGCGGCTGATGTATTTTACATCTAGCACTTTGTGGTTATGTATTTTCGTCATGTATTGGAGATGCTATTAGAATTCCACTCAGGTTAACGTTGTTCGTTGTCTCTCTTGTCGCTTCACCTCGGCGTCGTACAACTCACGGAGCTGCTCCAGCGACGAAACCCTCCATCACAGGCGGACCAATACCTCGGGCTCCATCTCCAGGACGCCTAAGATCTTCTTCCCCTCCTCCGACAGCAAAGTCAGCGGAGCATCCTCACCGCCAACCCAATCACGCTGAGATCGACATGGCTTCACCCAAGAGGTTGTACACTTGTTGCATCTCTTTTTACTCTACATGTTATATATATTGTCCCTTTGAGCACTTTCGTAGTAACGGGAAATCGATTATTTTATCCTACTATATGACAAGCAATGAGGTACCAGGCAACAGCTATCGTGATGGACTCTCTTGAGCGCCATCATTATTTATCTCTGCGCGTTTGAGCTGTGCATTTGTCGATGGGCACGGGAGTTGAGCTAGTATGGCGGTGGCTTGGGTCCAAAGTAATAGAAGTAGCACAAAAACATTTTTTGTGTAGGATTTTCCTTGCTCAAGCCTGCCTACTAGAATCGCCGATGCTTGAAAGGAAAAGTGAATGAAAAACATAGGAATTGGAAAGTTTCCTATGGTACTACTTTTCATGAATTTGGTGCAAAGGAATGGAGCAAAGGAAAAGCTGTAGGATTTGTTCCTTTAGTGTCTCCTTGAAAGAAAAACCGTAGGAATTCTAATTTCCACTTCTCCTCCTTTTCATATTCCTATTCATCAAGCACAAGACTAAGAGATAGTAGCATAATAGCATTATAACCGTACATTTTCTTGTGGTTTGACTTAATCTCACCATGCTTTTTGCATCTGTGATCTTCAATTGTTGTGAATCAAACACCCAGTTAGCGAAATCCTTTGTTTTTAAATTCTCTATTTTGCACGTGCATTCCTATCATATTCTGTCTATTTCCTATCCTGCATTGTTAGAATCCTCAAATTCAAACAAGCCCTTACTCAATTACTTCATTACAGATATGTGTCAAAGAAAACCTTGTGTGGTTTGTCACGCTCTGCGGTCTTTGTGTTCCACCCAGCTCAACTGCTCCAACAGCGGAAGGGTTCACCACAGCGGGGATCCGCTCTCGGACTGTCTTCGCCGCCTCGGATCTTCTTCCCGCCGCCGCAGCTCGACAACTGCATTACCATCATCAAGCGGCAGATGACCTTGAGGACTACGGGTCCGCAAGAGAGGTCGCACTCTTCCTTATGCGCTTACGTTATCATTAAGCAATATGATAACATGCTACATTATCATCGTGTTCACCTATTAGACTCGAGTCAGGTCCAAACTAATGCATTTAAACTTATCGTGCGCAATATGATAACATGCTACATTATCATCGTGTTCACCTATTATCATCGTGTACATATTGGGGCAGCAATCAGTACTATCTGTCTACTATCTGGTTAATCTCCGGTGTCTACTATGAGTTTCATGTTGGGTGCAAACAAACATTAAAGGAGCCATTATCTGTATTTTTTAACTAAAGCTATTATCTGCCTGCTATCATTGGTTTTGGGTCTATCACAGTTTGCTACCATCACTCTGGATTTGTGCGTGCACTCCTTACATAATCTCACTATGTTTTATTCCTATGCATGCCAGTTATTGTACACAATGGAACTGACCATGTAGAGCAAAAGACGAGCCTTGCGTGGCAATAAAATTTCATGCAGAGCGTTGTTCCATGGTGGCGCAAAGGCAGCCCCCCTCCACCCATTTGGATCGTAATCAAGAGGAAGATAACTATTCCGAGGGGATTCGGAAGGAAGACCACTCCTATTTACCCCATGAGGTCTTCGCTCTAACTTGGCATGCTCATGTTGGTAATATCATGCATATGGTGCCTTGCATTGCCTCTTGTATACATTAAAGATGTCATCCTTAGTTTAGACATGCTTTGTGTCAATGCCATCTATTTAGTTTCTTTATCGTATATGTGAATCATGCAATGCCATCTTGTCTAGCTTGGCATCATATATGTGAATTTTGCAATGCCACCCTGGTTAGCGGTCATCTTATATGTGAATTATATCATGCCATCATTTTTTATTATGTGTTAAATTTGTCAACAATTTTAGTACATTCAATTACTCTTCTGTGCATCAGCCATTCAGCGCAGTCATGGAAAAATCTGGAGTGGAAACAAGGTCTTCAGAGCAGACAATGCTATCTGACGAAGCGCATGTCTTGCTGGTTACCGATAGCTCCTCGGAGGAGGATTAGAGCAGATGACCAGTCATATTTCCCCAAGGTGCATGCCCTAACTTGGCGAGGTTATGTTACTCATATCGTGTGTATGGTATCTTGCATTGCTATGTCATTTGCTTAGTTTAGACATGCTTTGTGTGAAGCATACACTGTTTAGTGTCTAATTACCATATATGTGAATTATGCAATGCCATCTTGTTGCAAGACATTATATATGTGAATTATGCAATGTTATCTTGTTGCAAGGCATTATGTATGTGAATTATGCAATGCCATGCTGTTTAGGCAAGCGTCATATATGTGAATTATATCATGCCGTCCTTTTTTGTATTTCTCATTGCTTTTATCGACAATGTTTGTATATTCAACTGCTCTTCTGTGCATCAGCCATTTGAATTGGTGATGGAGAAATGCAGGTGAAAACAAGGTCTTGAGCGAGAGAATGCTACCTGCTGAAGCGAGATATCTTGCTGATTCTGATAGCTCTTGAGAGGAGGATTGAGAGGCAGATGACCAGTCCTATTATCCCCCTGAGGTGTATGCTCAAACTTGGCAGGATTATATTACTCATATAATGCATATGTTGTATTGCAATGCTTAGTTTTTACATCATATACACAATATTGAATGCCATCTCCTTAGTTGACACATCATATATGCAATTGCCCTCTGCTCACTTCCTTAGTATATAAATCATATATTTGAATTATGTCATGCCATGATGTTTACATAGACAGCATGTATCTGAATTATGGCATGCCAACCCATTTTCTCAAGACATAATATAGTTATATCATCTCATCCTGTTTACATAGTCATCATATTTTAAATTATGTCATTCTATCAATGAATTATATCATGCCATCATGTTTCCATTGGCGGCATGTTTGTGATTTATGGCATGCCAACCACTTTAATAGACACATCGTATAGTTATATCATGTCATCCTGTTTACATAGTCATCATATTTTGAAGTATGTCATTCTATCCTGTTTAGTTAGCCATCATACATGTGAAATTGTGTCATGCTATCCTGTTTAATTAGCCATCATATATGTGAAATTATGTCACTGCTATTACATTTGTTAGACAACATAAATGTGAATTATTTCATGCCTGTTTTCTTCCCTACTATCCATTGCACCTGTCTATCTTACAATGTCTGTACATTCAATTACTTTTCTTGTTTATCAGCCATTTCAATTGGAGGGAGTGATGGCGGTATCTGTGGGAGTAAAAACACGGTCTTCAGAAAAGATCGTGCTACCTGTTGATGCAGATAGAACCATGGTTGTACTTGCCCAAGAATCAGCCCCACCACACATAACCCACACTCATGCAGATTGTACCCCTACCCAGTTCCCGTTGACACAACACCGTCTCCACCACAGAGCACCCAAACACGAGCAGTTAGTAAGGCAACTGCAGTGCCCAAATCACGAGGACCACCACTCCGAACCCGAAGTCAACGCTTAAAGCAGAAGAAGAATTGTTCTCAGGTCAGGTTCGTAGCTATGGTTCATACTACTTTGCTCTTGCATCCTTGTATTCTTGATACCAACCAATTTCAAATTTGAAGGATGCAATTGAAACTCCAATGGAGCAAGGTATGTTTTAAACTTGTTTCTTCAACGTGTTTGGCTGTTTCTGTTGTAACTTGCTCTATGTTGATTTCAGTTTCAATTGAATAAACAGTTATGTTCTCATGCCATGCACATTACAAGTGTTGTTATTCTTGTGTAGTTTCCCACACTTATATTCTGTCTATGCTGCTTTGTCTTAAATAGATATGATTTGAGGCATATCTATCTTGATTTGGCAACATAAACTAGAATGATATAGACCATACGGTGACCATACTACATAGATATATGTTTGTTTCATACTTTTATCCTGTCCACCTTACTACTGAACTGGTTTACCAAAATGAGTTTCATATACTACATTGTAAACCTGAGATGTGCTTGTTTGTTTCTCTTTTAGAACGCGGATAAAATATTGGAGAAGAGTACCCTATTATGCAATGGTAAAGGAAGTAATGCAGATAAGGTTCAAGATAGTGAGACATCCCTGTTGGTCTCCATGAAAGCTGATAAACACTATATTGAGGACACTGAGACAACCCCAAAGTCCTGTCTTGATGTAGTGTTCGAGTTACTGGCTACCACTGCTGGCACAAGCTCTTCGAACTCGTTGCCTGAATTAGTTCGGCTTCTTGAGTCTCAACTTCAAGTTGAAATACATCGATCAGATGTTATGCGACAGGAAGCCGAAGGGCCGAGATGTCCTGCAGAATCCAGATGCATACTTTACGGTGCAACAGTGACAATGACTGGAGGACTTAAGCGTAAACAAGAAAGTTAATAAGCTTGCTAAGCATCTTGCCGACATTATGGGTACCGAGGATATTGTTTCTTGAGCTCTTCTGAAGTGGTTTTAGTTCTGGACTTGTTTTGCTGCGGTGTCTATATGCTCCTGTGTTCCCTATATTTGCACTGGTGGCAAACTTTGATGCCTAGTGGATGTAATATGTGTAATAGCCGTGATAGCCTACTGTAAGTTGCTTGCTTATTTATTTCCTTGTTGTCTTGTTTATTTGTTTGCTTGTAGTCAGTGCAGTTCTTTTTCTGCGGTTTGCTAGTGGCTGCAATAACCTATTTTTTAAAACTAGGCCACAATAACCATGGGCTAATATTTACTGTAGTGACACTGGACCTACGGGCTGTAGAAATAGTGGGCCTTCTACGGGTCGTATAAACAGTGGGACTTCTACGGGGCGTAGAAACAATGGGCCTTCTACGGGCCATATAAACAATGGGCCTTCTACGGGCCGTATCATCAATGGGCCTTATCAGGGCGTATGATCGATTGGCCAAAGATGGGCCAATAACGAGGCGCATTATGGCGTAAGCGGGCTAGAGTTGGAATCGTCCGTTCATGGGCCGACCATAACGGGCCATCATTAATAGGCCGTATTTCATGATGCTGAAAAACGACCCAGCGTGTTAACGGACCACAAGCGGGCCATTGTAACCATGGGATGAATTTGGCCCATAAGCGAAAATAGCGAGAACGGGCCGTAAGTAAGCGAATGGTGAAATGTGCCCAAGAATAAATGGGCTCGAGAAGGCGAAAGATAACATGGGCTGGAAGCGACCCAGCGGAATAACGGGCCCTTAATGGGTATGAAGTGATACCTTTGTTCATTACGGGCCGGTTCACCACAACCGTTAATGGGTGTAAAGTAATACCTTTGTTCATTACATGCGGTTTCACCACGGGCGTTAATAGGCCAAGAGTTACATAGGGCCTCATATGGGCCGAAAGACGTCATGGGCCATACATGAGCCAGATGTGAAAACGGACTGGAATCGTAACGGGCCTTGGGTTAGCGGGCTGTAAATTGGCTATATGCGAACAGGCCGTTAACAAGCTTTACATGGGCCGGCCCGCCACCTTTGACCAAGTCAAACGGGCCGGCCTTTTCATAGGAATGGGCCTCTGTTGGGCCATGCCACGTGTCGACGTATCATAGGCGCCTTCTGTCCAATGAGTGGATGACATCTGTCTCAACGGTGAGCCGACACGTGCTTCCTCCAGCCAATGATGATTTTACACATGGAAAATCCCCATTGGTCGGGGCTGATAACGGGTTATCGGATCAAAACCCGACCCGATAGCTTAACAGCGTTCCGTTCACGGTGGATGCCGCGTGTCGGTCACCCTTGGCGAAAGCACTTACGTGGCGCGATTTATCGTCATGGAAGTGGACACTTCGTGATGATAATTTTGTAATGTCATGGAACACTTCTACGACAACGCATGCATGACTATCTTGATTACATCATAAATTTGTCATGGATGTACATGCATGACAAAAGCGACCTCTTGTGACAAACACGTATCATCACGGAAGTGTATTTTTTGTAGTGTTAATTCGTGTATTTGAAGGAAGTGCAAATGGGCTGGGATTTCTTAGATAATATAAATGGGTCGCATTGACGCGAAATTATTTGTTCACCCAGCCCAGCATATGGATTGTACATTCTAGAAAACATGGGTTAAATATATGCCACATTTTTGCGGGTTGACATGTGGGCCAATAGGTCGGAAGCCTCTCATGGGCGTTGTCAACAATTAATCATGCACCTTCAATCTCTCGTCTTCTTCCTCCGGTAATCGCCAGGACACTTTGGTCCGGCCTCCGTGACTTAGCGGCTCTACTTAGCCTTACCGCTGCGAATCGCTACCCACCGCCCGGCAGGCTATCCTCCACCCCTCCACACTCCTGTTATTCTCCACCGATTGCAGCCCCACGCCGCACGAACTAGTTATAACCCTTCTCCTCCACTCAATCTGCAACTCCACTACCACGTCATCCCATCTCCAAGTCGTTCCCGTCCGGTGCACGCGTCGTCCACCGCCTCACTTGCGCTTCGGTGCGGCATGGTCAACAAATGAGAGTCATCGGAAGAAAGCAGACGTGGAGAGCTCGACGGCTGGGACCCACGAGGTCCATGGTGCATACGCAAGGAAAGTTCCTCCTTATTAAGCTGAAAAAATGTTTCCTCACACGGCGGCTGGGACCCACGGCTGTATCTTCGCACGGATGGAAGTGCCTCCTTGTTATCGAAAAATTATTCCTCCGTTGACAAGCGGGACCCATCAGATTTGGTGGCTGACTTGTGGGCCTAGTAAGCGGGCGTGTCGCAGGGCTTTGTTAACAATCAACAAATGATTCTAGCAGCTGGACCGTTGGATGTTAATCCAACAGCCGTGCTCCTTCTTCAACCTCTGTTCTTGCTCACATCTCCCGTGGGTAGCACATGACTGTCTTTGCCAGCGCACCAACAGATCAAGTTTTCCACTCCTCTCCATCTGCGACTCCACTGCCCCGTCTTCCCCATCTCCGGGTCATTCTAGTCTGGGGCCTCGCCATCGTCCAACGGCCTTTGGTGCGCTCGGCACGGTGTGGTCAACGTGATCAACAACCGAGAGTCATCGGAAGATATTTGTCACGTGAAGGCGGCGGTGGGGGCGCTGCGCCCATGGACAAATGCATGCAGCGGAAGCGGTGTGGTCAGCGTGGTCAAAAACGACTTCCATCGGAAGTGTCTTTGTCACGATGGAGAGGCTGACAGCTAGGTCCACAACCGCGACAAGGAATTGCCTCCTTATTACGCGGAAAATAATGATTCCTCCACCTAACAGCAGGGACCCACCGAATGGGCCACCGTATTTTGCAAAAAAAACATTTCCCCCTGACTGCTAGGACCCACCGGACGGGTCACCGTATTTCGCGAAAAAAACGTTCCCCCCGCTGTCAGCTCGGACCCACCGGAAGTGCCTCCTTATTATGCAGAAAAAAAATGAATACTCCCCCTGCTAGCTGGGACCAACCTTGGTGGGAGGCTGACTTGTGGGCCTACTAAGTTGACGGGGATGGAGGGCTTTGTCAACTTAGTTAATATGAACGATTCTAGCTCCAGTGACCGTACGATGTCTATCCAACGGCCGTAGTGCTTCTTCAACCTCTGGTCTTCTTGCACCAGCCGCCCAAACCAGCGCCGGTGGTGCCGCGTGCTCCTGGCTCCCGTGGCTGGCTGTGATGCCGCGGAGGCCTCACAGCCCCCTACTACGCCCACCGCTTGCCAGGCCATCCCTCTACTCACCCACACCCCTGTTATTCTACGGCGACGACACTCACACCGCAGCCAAACGAGTGAACCCTGGTACTCCTCTCCACACGGGCTTCCACTGCCGTGTCTTCCCCGGCTCCGTGTTGTCCCCTTCCTAGGCCTCGTCATTGTCCACCGCCTTGGTGCTCTCTCCGCGGCTTGGTCAACATGGTCATGGAACGACTTCCATCGGAAGAGTACTGTACGTGGAGAGGCTGACAGCTGGGTCCATGGCCGCAACAAGGAAGTGCCTCCTTATTACGAGCAAAATAATTATTCCTCCACCTGATAGCGGGGACCCACCGGATGGGCCACCGTATTTTGCAACAAAAACGTTTCCCCCTGACTGCTGGGACCCACCAGCTACATCTTCGCACGCAAGGAAGTGCGTCCGGGCAAAAAAATCGATTAAGCCCTGACTGCGGGACCCACCAGCTACATCTTCGCACGCAAGGAAGTGCACGGCGGTCGGGACCCACCTGGTCGAAGCGTCACGTGGCGTTGTTATTCTGGTCGTGAGCGATTATGCGTACATCTGGTCGATGTAGCGGCGTGCGTGTCGTAGTAGAAGCGCGCCGCGTAGCATGTACCGCATACATCTGACGCCAGGGTGCAAGAAAGAAAATCTGACCCGCGTATGTGTACATCTGGCGGGGTTTGACGCCTACTCGGCGCATCGTCACGGCCAGGGCTCGTGTACATGGCTGGGTCGGAGCGGAGAAACAACGTCGTCGTCGTGTTCATGGGGAGGCAGCGGAATGCATCGTGTTCATTGGGAGGCAATGGAGCGCGTGAGAGCCAACCGGCTTGGGCGGAACAACCGATGGAAGCGAGTGCAGCGTGCAGCGAAGCGGAGAAGCGGCCTTGTGTTCGACCGGCCCGTTCGATATGGGATCTGTTCATTGGCGAAGTGCGGCGTGCCGCCAAAGCGGAGAAGCGGACCTCCTATGGTCGAAACGGGGGTCCTGTTGATCGGGAGGGGTGTGGCGTACCGCAAAACAGGACTCCATGGGATACTGTTCATCTCCACCTTCGACCCCCTCCAGCCTCCACGGGCTACTGTTCATCCACCGTCGACCTCGTCCAGCCTCTACCTGCGACTGTTCATCCACGGGCTCCTGTTCATCCAGCCTCCACCGCGCGCTACTCCACCGGCTACTATTCAACTAGCCCTCTCCACGGGCTCATGTTCAACCACCCCTCCACAGGCTAATGTTCATCCATCCCTCCATCGTCTACTGTTCATCCATCCCTCCACGGGCTGGTCATGTTCATCCTGCCCTCCACGGGGTCCTGTTCTTCCAGCCCCAACCAGCTCAATCGATCGGGGTCCTGTTCATCCGGAGGCAACACCACAGGGTCCTGTTCATCCACCCCCACCAGGAACTGTTCATCCAAACCCCCCTAGCAACGCTCACTGTTCATCCAGAGGCAGCATCAATCAGCTTCAGTTAGCAGCAGTAGCGAAGGAATCGCTCGATCGGGTTCAGTTAACATCCATCGATCGATCGCTCGGGTTCGATAACGCGTAGCCTCTGATTCTGTAATCGCCGGGTTGATTAGAGCCCAACGCCTCGCTTCGGGTTCGATTAGAGCCCAACGCCGCACGCACCCTGCAGCGTCCGTTTACGAGAAAGCAGCGCATCGCTCGGCCCCGACCACCCACCGTAACCGGTAACACCCCGATATTTTCTTCGCTCTCGCTTCTACCACGGTTTTTTCCGTCATGTACAGCCCAAAGAATATCATGCAGCTGCGTCTCTGGCCCGCCCAGGACGAAAAGCCCATTTTCTGTCATGATTTTTTGTCATAGAAGTAGGACCCCACCACATCTATGATGATACCGGGTTTTGTCACAATTATCGTCATAGAAGTGTCATAAGTATGACAGGAAAAAAAATCCGTTCGGCCCAAAATGTCACGGATGTGTCTTTTTTTTGTAGTGATGACTGAGGGAACCAAGTACCATTCATCAATCTCTGAGTGGGCTAAGCGTGGATGATCTTGATGTTTGTAGCAAACCCAGGAAGGATGACAACTCCATGGCAAACATGTACAAGCCTATTCCTGATGAAGCCCTAGAGACACACAGGTTTGGATCAATATACTATCTGCTTGCAGGGTTGAGCACCATGAACACCATCTTGAGGCATACCTTGTTGCCCAAGTCTGGAGATCACAGGATGATACATGGTCATTCAATCAACTTGCTACAATTGTTTGACATTCCCCAAAAGTTCAAGGTCATGAGCTTAATAGTTGAGACAGTCAAGACAACAGCAGCCGACCAAAAGAGGTCTTGTGGATATGCCCCACATATTCAGATGTTGATCAACTCCAAGGTTGGAGCTGGGACATATCTACTTGACAGAGAGCACATACCTCTTAGGCCATATTTTGAGGACAATGAAGTTGTAATGGATGCATCACATCATACATCTATTGAGGCCCAAGAGAAGATTGAGAAGGCAAAGGTTGCTAAAGCAGCAAAGGCAGCAAGTGCTCTAGGTACTTCAATTGCTAATCTCAAGACCAAGCAAGATCAGTTCACATACCTGCTATAAGCAACCCTGAGGATAGAGAAGAGTCTGGCCAACTTGACTATGAATCAGGAGAGCTTAGAGAGGATTGTGGACGATAAGATGTACAACCTTGTGTTGGGGAACGTTGCATGGGAAACAAAAATTTTCCTACGAACACCCAAGATCCAATCTAAGAGATGACCATCTACGAAAGGAGAGATTGGATCTATATACCATTGTAGATCGCTAAGCGGAACCGTTAAGAAACGCGGTTGATGTAGTCGAACATCTTCGTGATCCAATCACGATCCATCCCGCGAACTCCGATCTAGTGCCAAACGGACGACATCTCCGCGTTCAACACACGTACGGCTTGATGATGCCTTCACCTTATCGATCCAGCGAGCGATCGTGAAGTAGTAGCTCAAGTCCTCCAGCAGCACAACGGTGTGGTGGTGGTGGTGGTGGCGGAATCTCAGCAGAGCTTCGCTAAGCGCTACGGAGAAGAAGATGGCTATGAGGGAGAGGAGGAGCAGCGTCGCGCACATATAGATCCATATATCGGTGCGGCTACCCTCTCTCAACCTCTCTATATATATGGGGAAGGGAGGAGAGGAGGGGCGCCCCAAGATCCAATCTAGGGGTGGCGGCCACAAGAGGGAAACCCTAGATGGGTTTTCCTCCCAAGGTGACTTGGCCCTCAAGGCAAAGGGGTGAGCTGCCCTAGGGAGGCGCCCGACCTCCTCAGGAAACGTGAGAAGGGTTGAGGGGGTGCACAACCCCTTAGTGGGCTCGTGTGCCCCCTTCCTTGGCCCATGAGGGCCCCCAACACTTGCCGGGGCCCCCCGAAACCCCTTTCGGTCATGCTGGTCATCACCCGGTACCCCCGAAACACTTCCGGACAACGATACCCTTCGTCCATTATATCAATCTTCACCTCCGGACCATTCCGGAGTTTGTTGCCGCGTCCAGGATCTCATCCGGGACTCTGAACAACCTTCGGTAACCACCATAATGACTCAATTATACTTATATCGTCACCAAACATTAAGTGTGTAGACCCTACGGGCTCAAGAACTATGCAGACATGACCGAGACACCTCTACGGTCAATAACCAATAGCGGGACCTTGATGCCCATATTGGTTCCTACATATTCTACTAAGATCTTTATCGGTCGAACCTCGATGTCAAGGATTCAGCTAATCTCGTATGTCGTTCCCTTTGTCAATTGGTATTTTACTTGCCCGAGATTCGATCGTCGGTATCTCCAAACCTAGTTCAATCTCGTTACCGGCAAGTCTCTTTACTCGTTCCGTAATACAAGATCCCGTGGCTAACTCATTAGTCACATTGCTTGCAAGCTTCTTGTGATGTTGTATTACCAAGGCCCTGAGATACCTCTCTGTCACACGGAGTGACAAATCCTAGTCTTGATCCATGCCAACTCAATAGACACCCTCTGAGATACCTATAGAGCAACTTTATAGTCACCTAGTTACGTTGCAACGTTTGGTACACAAAAGGTACTCCTCTGGTGTCAGTGAATTGCATGATCTCATGGTCATGGGAACATATACTTGACATGAGAAAACGATAGCAATAAACTTGATACGATCATATGTTGCGTTTTAGTTTGGGTCTTGTCCATCACATCATTATCCCAATGATGTGACCCCGTTATCAAATGACAACTCATGTCTATGGCTAGGAAACCATAGCCATCTTTGATCAACGAGCTAGTCCTGTAGAGGCTCACTAGGGACACATTGTTTTATATGTATCCACACATGTATCTGAGTTTTTGATCAGTACAATTCTAGCATTGATAATAATCGATTATCATGAACAAGGAAATATGATAATAACCAATTTATTATTGCCTCTAGGGCATATTTCCAACAGTCTCCCACTTGCACTAGAGTCAATAATCTAGTTCACATTGCCATGTGATTAACACTCATAGTTCACATCCCCATGTGACTAACACACAAAGAGTTTACTAGAGTCAATAATCTAGTTCACATCACCATGTGATTAACACTCAATGAGTTCTGGGGTTTGATCATGTTATGCTTGTGAGATAGGTTTTAGTCAACGGCTCTGCAACATTCAGATCCATGTGTACTTCGCAAATCTTATGTCATATTGTAGATGTTGCTACCATGCTCCACTTGGAGCAATTCCAAATGGATACTTCCCTATACATATCCAGTGGGCTACTCAGAGCCATCTGAATTGGTGTTAAAGCTTGAACCGACGTAACCCTTTACGTCGAACTCTTCATCACCTCCATAGCCAAGAAACATTTCCTTATCCCTCTAAGGATAATTTTGACCGATGTGCAGTGATCCACTCCTGTATCACTCTTGTACCTCCTTGCCAGACACGTGGCAAGGCAACATCAGATTTGATACACAGCATGGCATGCCGTATAGAGCCTATGGCTAAGGCATAGGGGACGACCTTCATATTTTCTCTTTCTTCTGCCGGGGTCGAGCTTTGAGTCTAACTCAACTTCACACCTTACCACTCAGGCAAGAACTTCTTCTTTGACTGATCCATTTTGAACTCGTTCAAAATCATGTCAAGGTATGTGCTCTGTGAAAGTCTTATTTGGCGCCTTGATCTATCTCTACAGATCTTGATGCCCAATTTATAAGCAGCTTTACCCAAGTCTTCCTTTGAAAAACTCCTTTCAAACAACCTTTTATGCTTTCCAGAAATTCTACATCATTTCCGATCAGTAATATGTCATCCACATATACGTATCAGAAATGTTCTAGTGCTCCCACTCACTTTCTTGTAAATACAAGTTTCTTACAAACTTTGTATAAGCCCAAAAGCTTTGATCACCTCATCAAAGCGTATATTCCAACTCCGAGATGCTTTCTCCACTCCATAGAAGGATCGCTAGAGCTTGCATACATTTTAGCATCCTTAGGATCGAGAAAACCTTCCGGTTGTATCACATACAACCTTTCCTCACAAAAACTGTTAAGGAAACTCTGTTTTGACATCCATCTGCCAGATTTCGTAATTGAAAAATGCAGCAACTGCTCACATAATTCTGACGGACTCAAGCCTCTCTACAGGTGAGAAAATCTCATCGTAGTCAACTCCTTGAACTTGTGAAAACCCCTTTGCCACAAGTCGAGCTTTATAGACGGTGACATTACCGTCCGCGTCCATCTTCTTCTTGAAGATCCATTTATTCTGAAGGGCATTTCGCCCTTCAGGTAATACTTCCAAAGTCCATAATTTGTTTCATACATGGATCCCATCTCAGATTTCATGGCCTCTAACCATTTTTCGAAATCCGGGCCCACCATTGCTTCTCCATAGCTCGCAGGTTCATCGTTGTCCGACAACATGACCTCCAAGACAGGGTTGCCTTACAACTCAGGATTAGTACGTATCCTTGTCGACCTACGAGGTTTGATAGTAACTTGATCCGAAACTTCATGATCACTATCATCAACTTCCTCTTCAATTGTCATAGGTGCCAGAGAAACATCTTTCTGTGTTGTGCTACTCTCTGGTTGAAGTAAAGGTTCAACAACCTCATCAAGTTCTATCTTCCTCCCACTCAATTCTTTCGAGAGAAACTCTTTCTCGAGAAAGGACCCGTTCTTAGTGACAAACACTTTACCCTTGGATTTGAGATAGAAGGTATACCCAACCGTCTCCTATGGTTATCCTATGAAGACGCATTTGTCCGCTCTGGATTCGAGCTTTTCCGGCTGAAGCCTTTTGACATAAGCATCGCAGCCCCAAACTTTAAGAAATGACAACTTAGGTTTCTTGCCAAACCATAGTTCATACGATGTCGTATCTACGGACTTAGATGGTGCCCTATTTAAAGTCAATGCAGCTTCTCAAATGCATAACCCCAAAACGGTGGTGGTAGATTGGCAAGAGACATCATAGAATGCACCATATCCAATAAGGTAAAATTACGACGTTCGGACACACCATTATGCTGTGTTGTTCCAGGTGGCGTCAACTATGAAACAATTCCACATTGTCTTAAGTGATTGCCAAACTCATAACGAAGATATTCTCCCCTTCAATTGGGCCAGAGGATTCTAATCTTCTTGTTACGAAGTTTCTCAACTTCACTCTGTAATTGCGTGAACTTTTCATACATTTCAGACTTACAGTTCATTAAGTAAATATACCCATATCTACTCAAGTCATCTGTGAAGGTGAGAAAGTAACGATATCCACCACGCGCGTAAACGCTTATCGGACCGCACACATCAGTATGTATGATTTCCAACAATCCACTTGCCCGTTCCATTGTACCTGAAAACGGGGTTTTAGTCCTCTTGCCCATGCGGCATGGTTCACATGTGTCAAGTGTTTCAAAATCAAGTGACTCCAAAAAGTCCATCAGCATGGACTTTCTTTATGCGCTTTACACCAATATGACCTAAGCGGAAGTGCCACAAGAAAGTGGTACTATCATTATCAACTGTACATCTTTTGGCATCAATATTATGAACATGTGTATCACTAAGATCGAGATTCAATAAACCATTCACATTGGGTGCATGACCATAGAAGGTATTATTCATGTAAACAGAATAACCATTATTCTCTGACTTAAATGAATAACCGTATTGCAATAAACACAATCTATCATGTCCATGCCTCAATGCAGACACCAGATAATATTTATCTAGGTTTAACACTAATCTCGAAGGTAGAGGGAGCCTATGATGGTGATCACATCAACCTTGGAAACACTTCCAACACACATCGTCGCCTCACCCTTAGCTAGTCTCCGTTTATTCCAGCTTTTGTTTCGAGTTACCAATATTAGCAACTGATCTGGTATCTCATACCCATGTGCTACTAGGAGTACTAGTAAGGTACACATCAATAACAAGTATATCAGACATACTTTTTTTGAAGTCTCCAGCCTTCTTATCTACCAAGTATTTGGGGTAGTTCTGCTACCAATGACTGTTCCCCTTACAATAGAAGCACTTAGTCTCGGTTTTGGGTTCAACCTTGGGTTTCTTCACTGGAGCGGTGACTGGCTTGCCATTCATAAAGTTTCCCTTCTTTCCCTTGCCCTTCTTGAAACCAGTGGTCTTGTTAACCATCAACACTTGATGTTCCTTCTTGATTTCTACCTTCGCGGCCTACCGCGAACAACTCCGGGATCATCTCCATCCCTTTCATGTTATAGTTCATCACAGAGTTATAGCAGCTTGGTGATAGTGAATGGAGAACTCTGTCAATCACTATCTTATCTGGAAGATTAACTCCCACTTGATTCAAGCGATTGTAGCACCCAGACATTCTGAGCACTTGCTCACTAGCTGAGCTATTATCCTCCATCTTGTAGGCAAAGAACTTGTGAGAGGTCTCATACCTCTCAACACGGGCATGAGCCTAAAATACCAATTTCAACTTCCAGAACATCTCATATGTTCCGTGGCATTCAAAAACGACTTTGGAGGCCTGATTTTAAGCCGTAAAGCATGGAGCACTAAACTATCAAGTAGTCATCAAAACGTGTCTGCCAGATGTTCACAACATCCACAGACGACACTAGAGGGGTTGGCACACCGAGCGGTGCATCAGGGGCATAAGCCTTCTGTGTAGCAATGAGGACAATCCTTATACTACGGCCCTAGTCCGTATAATTGCTCATAATATCTTTCAACATAGTCTTTCTCTAGGAACATATTAAAACAGGGAGCTACAGTGCGAGGTATTGATCTTCATAATTTGCAAAGACAATTTAGACTATTGTTCATGATAATGAGTTCAATTAATCATATTACCTATGAACTCCCACTCAAATCAACATCCCTCCAGTTGTTCGAGTGTAACATGATCCAAATTCACCAACCCAAGTCCGATCATCACGTGAGATGATGTGGTTTCAATGGTGAACATCTCCATGTTGGTCATATCTACTATATGACTCATGTTCGACCTTTCGGCCTCTTGTGTTCTGAGGCCATCACTACTAGGAAAACCCTTACCAGTAGCACTGGTTTTTAGCTATTAGTAGCGCGGGCAGGCGCGCTACTGCTACGGAGCTACAGCTATTTTTTAGGAGTAGCGCTTGTTTGGCCCAGTGCTACAGGTATCTAAAGCTAGTTGTAGCGCGCTTCCCCCCAGTGCTACTGATAATTATCTATAGCGTGTGGAACTAGCCAGCCCTATTGTTACTTGAGTGCTACTGGTAATCTTTACCCCCATGCCACTACTAAATTTTGTATTTTTTTGCGTTTTGGCTCTGTACACAATTAAACAGATCCACCGTTTATACAATAACATGCATATTCATTGAAAAGCAAGTGAGTCATCGATGAACCAGAGTTATTAGAAGTCTCGACATGTCTCAAGTATCTCATCATCATCAATCATGGTCGAACACATGTCTCAAAATAGCATTACAAGTCATTACAAGTTCTCAATACATGCAACTACATGGTCACATACTCATGTTTCATCATCTATGTAGACTATGATATGACCGCATAGAAGATAAGAGCGATCACGATGATCAAAAGCGGTATTATGTAGTAGTTTTTGCAGCGGCACTGGTTCTGAATCCCCTGTTGTGCTATGAATCTCAAGTAGCTAGCTTCGGCTTCCGCTTTGATATCAACCCCTTTCTGGCTTCCGCCGGAGAAGCCAGAGACTTGGGCCTGACACTCTGGCAACTCATCATACACACCCGGAACGTGCCCTACATACACGGCATACCACTTCCTCACCATCGTTGATCTATATACCTGTCAGAGATGCACATGTATGTAGTTACGAAATAGAAGCAACATGTATAGTAAACATAGTTAACAAATTTCATCATACCAAAAGTAATTAACTAGAGGGCGGCACCATACATCTAATAGTTTCATCGTACTGAGAGATGCGAAGTTCCGTCGTACAGAAAGTGCACTCTTCCCATCTGTCCATATCCGGAAAGGTGCACCCAAGCTTAGTGAAAGGCGTCATGTCTGTTGGCGTTCTGGGAACGGGGTTACCCAGACTTGCCTGCCTGCGGCGTGCGGCCTGGCTCAAGGGGTGGCCTAGTACGGCCCATCTTCATAAACACAAGCTCAAGACCCTCGCGAGGGGCCAAGCCTCGCGCGGCGGACGACAGGAAGCTTCCTCAGGCACGGCCTCGTCAGGCTGGCTCGTGAGGAGGCGGAGAGATCAAGGCGGGGTACCTCACGAGGTGCCCATGAGCGCAAGCCATGACGGCCGAGGGCGCCGGTGAGCGCCCGGCGTCTTGTGATGTCCTCATTTCCCCTTTGGTGCAAAGGAGGCAAGCGTAGGCCAAGGCATCAGGCAAAGTCAACCATTTCGGTGCAACAAGACCAAGACCAGCAGAACGGCAGGAAGGAGGTCATCGTGGAGCCCAAGCCGGCGTCACCGTCAGAGTGTTTGGCAGGCGAGGACCGACTTTAGTCAGGATAAGTGTACTAGATGTTCCCCTTAAAAATGGCCAATTGTTGGCGCCCTTCCCGCTTAATATTTGGGAAGAGGCCCAGGGCCTCCCACTATAAATAGAGCTAGCTACCACCAAGGCAGGGGGGATGGAGAAGGCAGAAGGATAGATCAGGGTAGAGGGTCGGCATCTAGAGAGAGAGAAAGAGAGGCGATCGAACTCACCCAAGCAGTTCGTCGCACCAGCTCAAGAACAGCCCCTCACGAGGCTGTTCTCCCTTTGTATTGTTCATCATCAGCCCCTGAGGCAATCCACCACACGACAAACTGGAGTAGGGTATTACACCACAATGGTGGCCTGAACCAGTATAAACCTCGTCTCCCTTGTGTTGTTCTTTGTGTAGTTTAGATCCTTGCGAGGCGACGAGACGTAGGTAGGTTGGAGGTGCGATATCTGCATGCACCCCAGAATTCGAACCTAGAGGGTCTGCCGGAACTCGAAATCCGACATTTGGCACGCCAGGTAGGGGTGCACCGGAATCTGCCTTCCGCCGCCCTGCTCTTCGCCGCCCCTCGCATCCATGTCAGATGCTCGTCGAGCCCGCGCCGATCGCCGGGCCGCTCCCGCTACTCGCGTCGCCCAGACGGCCCCCGTCGGCGGCCGCCCCGCCGTTCCCCGTCGCCTGCCGTCAACGCCGCCACCGGCCCGGCGGAACGAGCAGCAGGCATCGTCTCTGCATCCGCCGGTGCGGCGGGAAAACCGCGATCGCCACCCGTCGCCGACTCCAGCCGGTTCTTCGCCCCACGCCCGTCGCGCTCCTGCGGAAGCGCACGCCGCGTTGCTCCTGGCACGGGAACTCCTGCACTACCGTCACATCGACGACCTCTACGACGAGTGGCTCGCCCGCATCACCGAGTTCGTCAGCGCCGTTGGGGGCTCCCCTGCGCCATGCCTCTCGCTGTACCGCGCCCCGCCTTGCGCGGGCGATGAAGCTCCGGGGGCGCCTCAGCCGCCTCCCCCTCAAGAAGGCGCCTTTGCCCCGAGGCGCATGGCCCCTAGGCGGAACCCACTCCGTCCGGCACCAGCACAGCAAGAGAAGAGCTGCCAAGAGCTCCCTCGTCCCCAAGAAGCTGCCCGAGTGCTCCCCGCACCGGCCTGTCACGACCGCGCTCCTGCTCCAGCGCGCCAAGACCCCGCGCTGCTCCTGGCGGTAGCGCACGGAGACCTCCAAGATCAAGCCCTCCGTCACCAAAGGCCTCCCGTGGCCACTGCAGGCTGCCGTGCCTTCACCGCCGAGCTGCGCAGCGTGGCCTGGCCGGGCAAGTTCAAGCTAGACCTGCCCCCACGCTACGATGGCACGGCCGACCCTGCGGGGTTCCTCCAGCTCTATGAGCTGGGCATCGAAGCCGCCAACGGGGACGAGAAGGTCATGGCGAACTGGTTTCCCATGGCGCTCAAGGACGGTGCCCGCACCTGGCTCCTGAACCTGGCTCCTGGCAAGATTTCCGCCTAGAACGAGATGCGCACCTGATTCATCGCCAACTTCCAAGGCACCCGCGATCGGCCCCCGGCCATGAGTGACTTGCGCCGCATCAAGCAGCAGTCAGGGGAGACCCTGCAAAAGTTCATCCAACGTTTCAACAACGCTCGCCTTAAGATCCCCAGGGTGTCTGAGGAGGCCATCATCTCAGCCTTCTCCGACGGTGTGCGTGATGTCAAGATGAAGGAAGAGCTCGCGATCCATGAAGACCTGTGCACATCCCTGGAGCTGTTCAACTTGGCGACCAAGTGCGCCAGGGCTGAGGAAGGACGCCTTTCCCTTCTCGAGCTGCCGGCTGCCAACCCAGAAGAGAAGAAGCCCAAGGTCAAGGACGTGAAGCGCAAGGGGGCTGCCGTGCTTGCAGCAGAGCCGGACACCAAGCGAGGAAGGGATCAGCCTGAGTCATCCAAGGGCAGTCGGTACTGCGTGTACCATGACCTCCACACCCACAACACCAACGAATGCCAAGAGCTCAGGGCCGTGCGGGACGTGCGTGCCGGCCGACGCCCCGAGCGCAGCGACCGGGGCTATGGCCGAGGAGGAGGAAGAGGTGGAGGACAATGGGAAGACCATGGCCCTCGCCAAGGGTGGAGTGACCGACCTCGCGAGGACCGCTGGCAGGACCAGCCTCGTGAGGGAGGCTGGAGGGATCAACCTCGCGAGGATCGCCCACAAGGTGACGCAGGCCTCCCTCCTCTACCACCGCAGCCAAGGAGAAATGAAGACCATCATCAAGACGAGGGGGCTGGGGGCTTCCAGGAGCCGCGTGCAATCGCTTGCATCCTAGGCGGAGCTCAAGCTCCAGCCTCTCAGCGCATCCTCAAGCAGTTCGCCCGTGAAGTGAATGCAGTCCTCCCCAGGCTCAAAGCCACACGCCCCCTCAGGTGGTCAGCGTGCGCCATCACATTCAGCTCAACGGATCAGCTCAAGTGCGCATCCACAGCCGGAGTCCTCCCGATGCTTTGTGCCCCAATCATCAGCAATGTGCAAGTCACCAGGACCCTCATCGATGGCGGAGCAGGGCTCAATGTCATGTCTGTCGAGACATTCAACAATCTCCAAGTGCCATACAATCAGCTTCAGCCAATGAAGCCTTTCTCCAGAGTCACTGATGGTTCCACAGTTCCGATAGGGCAGGTCCCCTTTCCTGTCACCTTCGGGACGCGCGACAACTACCGCACCGAGCTCATTGACTTCGATGTCACGCACATTCGCCTGTCGTACAATACCATCCTCGGGTACCCAGCTCTGGCCAAATTCATGGCCGTGACTCATCACTGCTACAATTCCTCAAGATGCCAGGAAGCGGTGGAGTCATCACACTAGTAGAAAAAGGGGCTATCGTTGAGGCCTGTTTTGCCCATTAGTCCCGGTTCAATCCAGAACCGGGACTAATGTGAGCATTTATCCCGGTTCGTGAGCCCAGGGGGCCGGCCGGGCCACGTGGGCCATTGGTCCCGGTTCGTCCGGACCTTTTGGTCCCGGTTGGTGGGACGAACCGGGACCAATGGGCCTCGCTCCTGGCCCACCACTATTGGTCCCGGTTGGTGGCATGAACCGGGACCAAAGGCTTCCCTTTAGTCTCGGCTCATGCCACCAACCGGGACCAATAGTGCTGCCTATATATAGACCATCGGCGCAAGAAGCAGAGCACACTGCTCTGTTTTTTTCTGGCCGAGGGAGGGGGCTTGGTGGTGCTCTAGCTCACCTCCTATGCACACAAGGTGTTCGATGGAATGCCGAGCCACACTACTTAAGCTTTCTCCTCTCAAGCTCGACCTCTAACCTCCATTTTCCTCAATATTTGTCTAGGTTTAGCGGTCCGTCACGCCCGTCCCGTCTTCACCGCCGTCGATCACCAGCGCCGATCTCATCGCCATGACACCACCGTGGTGAGCCTCTTGTTCTTATCTTCTTTACGAAAGGAAAGATATTCTTACTTGTATTATTTTCTTACTTTTATTATTGCATCTTATATAGTGCGATGGTTTTGGTATCCGCCCGTCGGCCCTCGTCACATCTATGATTCGGATGTGGTATATATTATCTTTTCATAACTATTGGTTCATTTATTGTTTATGAAAATTATGCCGACCAACGTGACATAGATTTTATTTATCTAGGAGGTTGTTGAACGGAAATTCCAACCGACCCTATTGTCGAGAGGTTAAATTTAGTTGAAGAAGAAAACAATTTCTTGAAGGAAAAATAAAAAAACTTGAGGAGGAGAAGATGATATTGGAGTTGCATGTTGCGGATGTAAATCGATGATCACAAGATCAAGATGGATGCAATGCGCTTGAAGATGAGAAAGATTAGAAAATATGCCATTCATACCGAGGCTTGGTATCATTATGCCGTTGGATCAGTTGTTACCTTGGTTGCGATTATGATCGTATTTGTTTTCACATTGAAATGTTTTACATAGTTTCAATGTATGGTTTAATTAATTTAGATGCTCTGCAGAGCTTTATGTTGTTAGATGAGAACTATGTATGTACTTTGGTTTTATGTGATGATGAACTTCTATTAATTTGGTCATTTAATTATCTATTCATGATGTTACGTAATGATTTTTGACACACTTAATTATATATAATGCACGCAGATGAACCGGCAATGGATGTACGGTGGCAGACACACCTCCGAGTACATTAAGGCGTGCATGCTTTTCTCGAAGTGGCTGAGGCAAACAAGCAGAATGGTTTTATGTGTTGTCCATGCCCTATATGTGGGAATCTGAAGTCTTACTCGACCGGAAAATCCTTCACACCCACCTGCTTTACAAGGGTTTCATGCCACACTATAATGTTTGGACGAGGCACGGAGAAATAGGGGTTATGATGGAAGACGGCGAGGAAGAAGAGTACGATGACAACTATGTGCCCCTGAATACGGTGATGCTATCTGAACATCAAGTTGCACTGACGATGTGCACGATGGTGCTGCAAGGCGAAGCTGCTGAAGATCAAGATGAACCAGACGATGTGCCCCATGATGATGATCTCCGCGGGTCATTGTCGATGCAAGGACACAATGCGAAAGTCAAAAGGAGAAGCTGAAGTTCGATCGCATGTTAGAGGATCACAAAAGGGTTGTACCCCAATTGCGAAGATGGCAACACAAAGCTCGGTACCGTACTCGAATTGCTGCGGTGGAAGGCAGAGAATGCTGTGCTCGATAAAGGATTTGAGAAGCTACTGAAAATAATGAAGAAGAAGCTTCCAAAGGATAACGAATTGCCCGACAGTACATACGCAGCAAAGAAGGTCGTATGCCCTCTAGGATTGGAGGTGGAGAAGATACATGCATGCCCTAATGACTGCATCCTCTACCGTGGTGCCTACAAGGATCTGAACGCATGCCCGGTATGCGGTGCATTGCGATATAAG
The DNA here is from genome assembly GCA_021605205.1 of Aegilops longissima. Taxonomy (NCBI): domain Eukaryota; kingdom Viridiplantae; phylum Streptophyta; class Magnoliopsida; order Poales; family Poaceae; genus Aegilops; species Aegilops longissima. Next base: position 613,945,194 of record CM038679.1, on the reverse strand, counting down.
ATCGACGAGATGACCACAGTGATGTTGTGGCGAGCCTCCGGAAGAGGGTTCTGTGAAGGTGATGTGGTATGCTCCTATAATACCACGGTTGAAACGTCTGCTCGAAACGGAGAGCATGCCAAGTTGATGCGATGCACAGTGAGGACCGTAAGAAAGGCGGGAAGTTGAGAGCACCCACGACGGGTCATGATGGAGAAAAATCGAGAGAAATCTTGGGATGAGTTTGCAAAGGACCCAAGGAACGTATGGTTTGCTTTAAGCGCGGATGGCATTAATCCTTTCGGGAGCAGAGCAGCAATCACAGCACCTGGCCCGTGACTCTATGTATGTATAACCTTCCTCCTTGGATGTGCATGAAGCGGAAGTTCATTATGATGCAGTTCTCATCCAAGGCCCTAAGCAACCCGGCAACGACATTGATGTGTACCTAAGGCCATTAGTTGAGGAACTTTTACAGCTGTGGAATGGAAGCGGTTGTGCGTCGTGGGATGAGCACAAAAGGAGAATTTGACCTAAAGGCGTTGCTGTTCGTGACAATCAACGATTGGCCGCTCTCAATAACCTTCGGAGACAGACAAACAAGGGATACCACGCATGCACGCACTGTTTACTTGACACCGATAGTATATACAGGAAGCTGCGGGAAGAATGTGTACTGGCTATCGTCGATTTCTTCCGACCAACCATCAATGTCGAAAGAAAGGCAAGCATTTCAAAGCGAGGCAGATCACGGAAGAAGCCGCCATGCGCATCGGTGATCACGTACTTGCTATGGTCAATGATTTACCGTAATCTTTGGAAAGGGTCGGCGGACTAGCTGTTCGAATGACGCTGAGAATCACGCATCCATGTGGAAGAAGAAATCTATATTTTGGGACCTACCCTCTTTGGAAAGACCTAGAGGTCCGCTCTTGATCGACGTGATGCACGTGACGAAGAACCTTTGCGTGAACCTGCTAGGCTTCTTGGGCGTGTATGGGAAGACAAAAGATACACCGAGGCACGAGAGGACCTGCAACGCTTACACGTAAAAAGAGGGCATGCCTCGAAGCGGTATGAAGGTCCCGCCAGCTACGCTCTTCTGAAAGAAGAGAAAGAAATATTCTTTCAATGCCTGCTCGATATGAAGGTCCCGGCGGCTTCTCGTCGAATATAAAGGGAATAATAAATATGTCGAGAAAAGTTTCAGAACCTAAAGTCTCATGACTGCCACGTGATTATGGCGCAAGCTGCTTCCGGTTGCATTGAGAGGGCTTCTACCGAAAAGCGTCCGATTAGCCATTGTGAAGCTATGTGCATTCCTCAATGCAATATCTCGAAGGTGATCGATCCAGAAATCGTAGTAACGCTAAGGAGTGATGTGGCGCAATGTCTTGTCGGTTTGAGCTGGTGTTCCCACCATCCTTCTTCAATATCATGACACACGTCCTAGTTCATCTAGTCGGCGAGATTGTCATTACGGGGCCCGTATTTCTACACAATATGTACCATTTGAGAGGTTCATGGGAGTCCTAAAGAAATATGTTAAGTAACCGTGCTAGGCCGAAGGAAGCATCTCCATGGGCCATCAAGCGAGAGGATGTCATCGGGTTTTGTGTTGACTTCATTCCTGGCCTTAATAAGATAGGTCTCCCTAAATCGCGGTATGAGGGGAGACTATTTGGAAAAACACGCTTGGAAGAGACTCAATAATATGCAGGGGACGGATATTCTTGGTCTCAAGCACACTACAGTTCTACAGAACTCTACCTTGGTGACCCGTATGTCGATGAACACAAGAACAGTCTGCGCTCCAAACACCCGGAGCGGTCACGACGATTGGATTACATGTGAACACATCGGGACTTTCAGCAGTTGGTTGGAAACACGTCTCGGAGGTGACAGCACTGTTTGTGATGAGTTTTACTTGTTGTCCAGGGACCATCTTCGACTGTAATGATTTGGAAAGGATACTGAGATAAATGGGAATACATTTTACGATTGACCAAGATGAAAAGAGCACCAACCAAAACAGCGGTGTCCGCTTTGATGCAGCAACCGACAAGGAAATGACACATATTATGGTTACATAGTAGACATATGGGAACTTGACTACGGAGTAGATTTTAAGGTCCCTTTGTTTAAGTGCAAGTGGGTCAATCTGTCGGGAGGCGAAGTGCAGGTAGACCCACGATGCGGAATGACAACAAAGTGGATCTGAAAAATCTTGGGTACACCGACGAACCGTTCGTCCTAGCCAATGATGTGGCACAGGTTATCTATGTGAAGGACATGTCTACGGACCGAGGAAAAGAAAAGATAAGGAAGCGAATACATCATACAATGAGCCAAAGCGCCACATAGTTCTTTCGGGAAAAGGGACATCCACGGGAGTGGAGGGCAAGATGACATGTCAGAAGAGTATGAAAAGTTTCATGAAATTCCCCCTTCAAAGTCAAGGCTGATCCAAGCATCCCGATAAATGATGAAGATTATCCATGGTTACGGCGCAATAAGCAAAGCGACACAAGCGAAGAAAAAGTGAAGACTTTCTCCCAACTATTATGATGATACCATGCCAACTTTGTAACACACGAGTATGATACCATTGTCCGTTTTGTTCATGAACATGCTATGCCAACTTTTTCAGAGTTCATTTGAAAACTATGATTTGAAACAAAACAAAACAAAATAAATAATGCAGGAAACAAAACAAAAAACTTGAAAAAATAATAATAATAGCAACAATAAGCATTTTGTTGTAAGTAGAAACAAAATAAAATAAATAAAGCAACAAAGAAAACAAAAAAGTGTTTTTGAATTTTAAAACTAATGGCACAAACAGAAAGTTTATATTTTTCTAAAACTAAAAGCACTAACAGAAAGTTTATAATTTTGCTGACCTAAAAGCAAAAAGAATTAAAAATAAAGCAAAAACCAAAAGAAAATAAATAATGCAGAAAACAAAACAAAAAACTTGAAAAAATAAAAATAGCAACAATAAGTATTTTGTTGTAAGTAGAAACAAAATAAAATAAATAAAGCAACAAAGAAAACAAAAAAGTGTTTTCAAATTTTAAAACTAATGGCACTAATAGAAAGTTTATATTTTTCTAAAACTAAAAGCAAAAAGAAATAAAATATAAAGCAAAAAAACTGCCACCTACTAGGCCCCCACGGCCTGAATACGACTAGAAACCCTACATGGGCGAGATTCAGGCCCGCAGAGGTAATAGGCCCACGAGAGCGTGATTAGGCCCAAAGCCTGCATTTGAGAGGAGCTCGAAAGGGGACGCACACCAGGGCTTATAAACCAGTGCCGGCGCCCTTCAACTAGTGAGGTGGGACTAAACATTTGGGTTCGGGGCAGCACAGGCCTTTGGTCCCGGTTGGTTCCACGACCCGGGACTAATGCCCCCCTTTAGTCCCGGTTGGTGCCACCAACCGGGACCAAAGGCCGCCGCTTCCCGCCCTTTGGGCTGCTGGAATTTGGCCTTTGGTCCCGGTTGGTGGCACCAACGGGACTAAAGGGGCATTAGTCCCGGTTGGAGCCACGAACCGGACTAATGCTCTTCTATATAAGCAAGACTTGTGAAATTTTCACATCTCCTCCCTCCTAGCCAGTTGCCCCCGCCCGCCAGCTGCCCAAATCATGGCGCTCCTCGTCGCCGTCGCCGCCGCCGGCCGCCGTCCCGTCTCCCGTGCCCCTGCCTGCGCCCGAGCCCACCCGCCGCCCGCCGCCCTGCGCCCCCCGCCGCCGCCGCCCGTGCCCCTGCGCCCGGCCCGCCCCACCTCGTCGTCGCCGGCGCCTCGCTGCCGCCGCTGCCTCGGCGCCGCCGCCGCCGCCCGTGCCCCTGCGCCCGGCCCGCCCCACCTCGTCGTAAATGGCCGCTCGCGCCCACTGCCGCCCCGCCTCGGCGCCGCCCCTCCTCCCGTTCGGTCCGGCTCCGCGACCTCCTTTCCTCCCTGTCCCCTCGTCTGTTCATAAAAAAAATTCATATAATTTTTTAGGCAGATTTATGTTCATGTATATATGTTCATTATATGTTCATAATATGGATGATGTATGCATGCTTTTAGGAAGATTTTATATGTTCATTATATGTTCATAATTTTTAGGCAGATTTTATATATGTTCATTATATGGATGGATGGATGATTTATATGTTTATATGGATGGATGGATGATTATATGATTATATGTTCATTATATATGTTCATTATATGGATGGATGGATGGATGGATAATTTTAGGCAGATTTTTAGATTTTTAGGCAGATTTTTAGAATTTTTTGTGTATGTATGTTATGTTTATATGTATGTATGTTTATATGCAAAGCATATGCAAAGAAAATGTATGAATGGTCATATGCAAGAAAAATGTATGTATGGTCATATGCAAAGAAAATGTATGTATGTATGCTCATATGAAAGAAAAATGTATGTATGTATGTTCATATGCATATGCAAAGAAAATGTATGTTCATATATATGATGATATGTTCATATAAAAGGAAAATAAGAAGAGGAAGAAAGGAGAAGAAGAGGAGAGGAAGAAGAGGAGAAATAAATAAGAATAGGAAAAAAAAGAAAAAGAAGGAGAAGAAGAAAAATAGAAGAGAAGAAGAAAAATAGAATCTTTTCTATTTTTTTCTTCTTCTCTTTTTTTTTTTTTTTTCTTCTTCTCTCTATTCTTTTCTTCTTCTCCTTCTTTTTTCTTCTTTTTTTCTTCTTCTTATTCCTTCTTCCTTCTTCCTCTTTTCTTCCTTTTCCTTATTTTCCTTTCTCGATGGATAAGAAGAAAAGAAGAGGAGAAGAAGAAAGAAAGGAATAGAGGAGAAAGAAGAAACTTTGACACGAGGGGGGTACGATACCCCTCCCCGATAACATTATTTTCCCATGTATATGTATGTTGCGTCGTTGTCGATATAACGAGGGTGTCGAGGATCGCCGAGGGTCTAGGGTCGGGAACTAGGGTAGAGGGTCGAGGGTCATTAAGGGGTCAAGGGTCGAAGGTTTCAGGTCGAGGTTCCTATAGTGTCAAAGTATTGAAGAAATCCATCGCTTCATCATTAGCCGGAGTAACATGGCATGATGGTGCGAAGTCCTCAAAGTTGTTACGGAATGGAGTCCGGATAGGATAATTTGCCTTTTGCTGAACTTTGTACCAAAAAGCTAATTATCCTATCTGACTCCGCTCCAAAACAACTTTGAGAGCTTTCACCATCATGCACCATTATTTCGCCTAATGATGAAGACATGGTTTTGTTGAATCCTTTGACACTAGGCAACCTCCCGACCCTCGGCGATCTTGACCCTTGACCTCGACCGCTCGGCGATCCACGACCCTCTACCCTACTTGTGGGACATAGATGTACTGTTCAACGCCGACCCCCTCCCGATAGCTTCAACACGTGGGGGGGGTCGATACACGTACCCCTCCTAGCTTGAAGCGTTCTCGAGGCCACCCCTAACCCTTGAAGCGTTGTCGAGGCCACCCCAAACCCTAGAGAAGCAGCGTCGAGGCCACTAATATGATTCCTTATTGTGATTAGCTAGCTAGTTCTCGTTGGCACTAATATATCCATATCTGTCATGTTTGAATAATAATTGCCATGTTGTAAAAATTTGTAGAAACTATGGACACCCCCCGAGACGAAGCACAAGAAGCGTTGTTGAGGGACATAATCGCACACGGAAGTGATGCCGTCTCCTCGATGATGTTTCTCAACGTCGATAACGATGGTCCGGAAGGAGAGGGTGAAGAAGCAGCTGGCTATGATTTACATGGCTCCGATGACCCAATGCGGTGCAAGAAGTAGACCGTGAGGACGGCTCGGTGATCACCAAACCGAGTCCGGCCAGGTATATATATTAGTTAAGCCTGTCTTGACTAGCTCTCGTCTTTGTTTTGGTATATATATATGTACACATATTAATTAACTCTCGTCTTTGTTCTTTTTCTAGCCCTCCGGATCGAGCACAACCGGTAAAGAGGCGAGGCCGAAGAAAAGTTGAGCTCGGATGAAAAGTTTGAGATCATACAAATCGCTATGACGACCAACCGATTGAACCCTACCGGACAAAGAAGGCATTTGTTGCTCGGTCACGGGGTTACGGTTAGGGACAAGATCGATCAGCATCCACCAATGGTATAATCCTAAGAGCGAAGACCACGAGGTGTCTTATGTCAATGATATGCAGAAAAATGATCTTTGGACTGAGCTGAAGTCAAATTTTACCCTACCGCCAGAGGATGATCCGGAGAAGCCAGTAATAGAGCCATTAATCAAGTCTTTTGCTCTTAAGAAGATGGCAGAACTATTCAGGAATTGGAAGAAAGACCTCAATCGTATGTCGAAAAAATGAGACACCAGAATTCACGGCAAATATGAGAAGATCAGAGATGGTGGCCCGCATTTGTGGCCTACAAGACATCGGAAAAGAGTAAAAAGATGTCAGCGACAAACAAGAGAAATGCTGCGAAGAAGAAGCTTCATCATCGCACGGGTCGGTGGCTACCTCATAGCCCGGCCTAAGTGGTCCAAGGCTGAGAATGATCTGCTTGATAAAGGGATCGAACCGAGACAATGAACTGGCCAGACCGTTGCGGACTTGGTTCTTGGGGCGGCGGATCCTTGGACCCTATAACGGGAAGTGCATTTGGACGGACGAACAATTGGACATACCAGTCAAGAGGCTTAAGCATTATATCGAAGCAGCGCAGCAAGGGAAGTTCGTTCGAGACGGGGAGAAGGGCGAGCTCACAATGGCCCTCGGGAATCCTGAGCACCACAGGACGGACACGAGGCACGCCGAGCTCCCTTTCGTGGAAGGCTGGATTTCGGACGCAGGGGTTACAAAACCCATGAGAGGAGGAAGAAACGAGCAGAGCCTAATGCAGGCGCTGCGAAAGGGTAATGGGGCTAGAGGAGCGAGAAGAGGAGCGAGAAGCAGCCGATCACAACAAACGACCTGCCAAAGCTTCCCCGAAGCTACCCGCCATCTCGGCGGAGAAGCAGCGTGGCTTCCACCGAGCTGCTTCAGCGAGCAACATGCCTTGACGGCTCCTGCCAGCTATCCGTGGATGCTATCACGGATGCTGAAAGTTGCCATCTTATGGCGCAATGGAGCAATTTAAAGGTCAAGGCGGCTGTTGGCTCTGTTTATCCCACTAAACCCGACTCAACTTTTCACCGCGGCCGATTCCGAAGGATATGCTAAGGTGATGGTCGATGAAATAACGGAGGATTTGAGGAGCTCGGCTTGACCACCCTACGGTGAAGGGAGTATCGGCTGGGTTACGCTCGAAGACTCCATGCCTATGGCGGAAGGATCTCATCAACCTTCCGAACTGGGCGCCTCCGCCTCCTCCTCCTCCTCCCGTGAGTCAGGCACTCCGCCTCCTCCGCCTCCTCCTCCTCCTCCCGCGAGTCAGGGCACTCCGCCTCCTCCACCGCCTCCTCCTCCGGCGAGTGACGATCAGGGCACTCGGCGGCTGCTTCTCCGGCGTGGCGGCACTCCGTCTCCTTCTCCGCTGCACCGGCGCGTCCGGCAGCCAGCCTCCTCCTTCTCCGCCTCGTCGGCAAAGGCGGAAGAGACCTGCCGCCGCTCCGGCTGCTCCGTAGCGTCGTAGTCCTTCTCCTCCGCCTCGTAAGAAAGGAAAGAAGACATCCGCTCCGTCTGCTCTGCCGGCGTCTAGCAGACTTGCCAAAGGCGGGAGGAGATCTGATTCGGTCCTTCTCTCAAGACTCCGGAGAAGTTACCGTCTGAGAGGAGCGAGGAGGAAAACGCGAAGATCGCGCAGACCGAAGTGGATGACTGGTTTCAAGGGTTGAAAGCAAAGAGACATCCACCTCCGGAGGAGAAGGTAGATCCGTCAAAGCGAAGCACACTCGCTGCCCCGACAAAACCACCCAAGTCTCCGCCAAAGGCAACTATGAGCGATTATTGAAAGGCATTTGCGGCGGAGAGATCGGGAAGTCTTGTCGGTGATCAAAGGATGAAAGAACGACGAGCTGGGAAACAAATTGCCCAGCTCGGCGAACAAGCAAAGGAATCGTGCCCCCGCTCAAGGTGCCTGCTAGCGACATCGTCGATCCGAGGATGGTGCCGGTTATGGCAATCCTGAAGATTACTTGCCCGACGATGTACAATTTGATTTCTTGGAGGTGCAGATACAAAGATACGAGTACGGGAAGCCTCTCGTCAAAGATGAAAGCTCTCTAACAACGATGATGCGAAGATTGCATGATTGGTACATGAAAACCTGCAAAGAGTCTCACGGGAGGAATACTTTGTATTTGAGAGTTAAAAAGGAGCATGACCTCCTTGGAATTGAACTGTTGCCTATTCCATTTGAGGAGTTCTATCAGTTTTTCAATCAATTGGCCATCGATAAAGCAACGGTCACCTGCTACTGTCTGTAAGTAGTACTACTTCATCATTAAGTATCTCTATATAACTCAGCTCTTTCATTGCATGTATTTATAAATATTCTCACTATATTATGCAGATTGAAGATCGCAGAAATGAAGAAAAAACAAGTGGGTGATATTGGGTTCATTAACACATATCTCATCGATGCAAATGAGGTTAAATATCGTGCCAAGGAAACCGAGGCCAACTTGCTACGATCGTTGGAAATAAATGAACACAAAAATACAATACTCTTTCCTTACAACTACACGTGAGTATTCTTGTCTTATGGCATATTCGGTTTCCTTATTTAGTCCAGGTTATAGAAATGTAATATTGATGAGTTATGCATGCGTGCATGAGGTTCCACTATATTCTCCTAGAGATTAAGCTTGAGCAGGAGTAGTAACTGTCTTAGACTCGAGACGAAAAGATCCCAAGGAGTATGCGGAAATGACTGAATTGCTCGAGAAGTAAGTTAAATCGATCATTATCCACCATATCAGCAACTTTGTTCATTTCTGATATCAAGTAATTGTTTTCTTTGTATGGCAAGGCTTGGGGAAAATTCACAAAAAAGCTCGGGACTACCGAAGAAGCTGCAATTTAGACACCCGAAAGTAAGTACTATATAGTAGCATATTCCACGCGCATCTCCTAGTGATTCAAGCGCTAGTTTCATCAATACCATTTAGCATGTGCTTGCTATATATAATTATCAGTTTGATTGACCTCTGTTTCTTGTAAAGTGGTTGTGGCAGGAACAAGGGAATGATTTCTGTGGATACTACGTTTGCGAGTCCATCAGCCACACGACCTGTGAGAGGGGCTACTCCGACAAACAATTTGAAGTGCGTAAATAAAAATATTCACAATTTTATTTTATTACCATCATTTGTGTTGAGTTTCATTCATTCATATATATATATATATGTATTGACCCCTTTCTTAAAATTAGATGTTTCGGCAGCGGGATGAACTCCTAGCACCAGATCGCATGCGAGCAATTCAAGAGGAATTGGCGGCATTCTTTCTTGACTATGTGATCGCTGAAGGCGGGAATACCATGTGGACCACGCGTCCATATTGTAAAAGATAATTATTGTATATATGTAGCGGTAGCGTCGGATAGATATACGAGAACTTGTTGTTCGACCAATCTCTCGGAGAAGGAGAGGTGGTGATATCACTTCTCTCTGTATGCATATATATGTTCATGGCGATCTTCATTTGCTTAATTACTAGCTAGCTAGCATGTCTAGTTAGTCCTCTCTATCGTATGTATAGTACGTAGCGTCGACCAAGCACGGACAAAAGAAATGACACTTTTCTCTATTAATTAGCTAGCTATAGCACAATATATGAAACACCTAAATTAACCCCCAAAACCCCCAAACCCCCCTCTTTTGAAAAAAAAACAAAACCAGAGCCAAAGAAATGCTTGGCGTGGATGCCTATTGGTCCCGGTTGGTGCCACCAACGGGACCAAAGGCCCCTCTACTGAGCTCGTGGACAGGCCACATGGAGGCCCATCTGTCCCGGTTGGATAGAACCGGGACTAAAGGGTGAGGGTATTAGTACCGACCCTTTAGTCGGTTCATGAACCGGACTAAAGGCCCTTATGAACCGGGACTATAGGCCCTTTTTCTACTAGTGTCACGGTGCCTGTGAAGAGAGAGAGACGCATGTGTTTCCTGGGCGTGCTTTTCAAGCAGCGTCGATTGAAGATCCAAATCGCAGGAGCGGAGGGCTTCCCGAGGTGGTCCCTAAGAAGAAGAAGACATCCCCTGGTCATAGCCCTCGGGAGGCAGGCCCCTCAGAGTCCGCGCCCATTCCAGGGGCGCCTCCTTCTGTCGCATAGGAAGGCGCGCCCGGCGCCCTCCTCGAGCAAGGCTCAGGGGCTCTCTCCTGGAGGGCCATCGACTTTGCTAAGATCATGAGCGAGGCGCCCGGGCACCACTTGGAGGCGTGTTTCAAAGCACGTTTCCCTCAGGAAGGAGCAAGTCAAGGAGGGCCAAACCCTCAGGAGTTCGTCAGCAAGATCATTCAGGAGCTGCAGGAGTCAAGAGTCATGAGTGGCAGCCGCCGCTTACCCGCTGTAGCTCCCCATCTAGGCGAGGATGGTGGACTGCGCGTCTGCATCAACATACCAGAGCTCAACCGAGCCTCCTGTCAGGAGTGCCTCTAGCCCTCACGCGTGGGATGCTTTGAAGGTCCACCCCACAGCTATGTTCGCATGCCTTACGGCTTGCGAAGCAGCTGCTGCCAGCGCCATGGCCTTCATGAGGAGCATCTGAGGCTCAAGTGGCCAGCGTGCCCGCATCTGGTGGAGATGGAGATGGTCCGCGAGGAGCCACCGGCGCCTCCGGAGCCTCCCGAGGCTCCTGGGCCTGGGGGCTCGTGAAGATCTGCTTCCGCAGCGCACGGCGTCCGCTACTTCAGCATCCCTTCATCTCCAACATCACCAGGTGACGTCCTTCGAGTTTCATTTTCAGCTGGGAGCACCCCAGGGCTGCATCATTCCCAGGCCGCGTGGGTCCGTCCCTGCGGCATGTATCCCTTTGATTCATGTTTTAGTTTACCTTATCGGGGGCGCCCCTCGGGCTGCATTATCCCCAAGCCACTCGGGCCAGACCCAGTGGCATGTATCCCTCTCGCATTTACTCAAGTCGTGTGCTTGACTCTTCATGATCGTTACTTGATGCCCGTCCACGACACCCCTCTTCCTTCATGTCAGCCGCTTGCACGTTAAAGGGGGGTACCTGAGCATCGCTTCTCATGTGCTCGTACTGGCTCTCCAGCCCTCACCCTCTGGCCTTGTCCACGGCATCGCGACCTGGCATACCAGCGACGGCAGAGCCCGCTCGAGGGCTGGGACCCGAGGACGTAGAGCGCCGACATCTAACCAAATTTGCAGGAACACATTACAAGTAAAGTGTAACGCCCCAGATTCGATGCGCCAGGTGTCCGCCAGTTATTCGCCGCTGTTGCCTTGTCATGTGCTTGCGTGTTGCACTTTGCCATGTCATCATCTGCATTTCATATCATGTCATCATGTGCATCGCATTTGCATACATGTTCGTCTCATGCATCCGAGCATTTTCCCCGTTGTCCGTTTTGCAATCCGGCACTCCTATGTCTCCCGGCGCCCCCTTTTACCTCTTTTCGTGTGCGGGTGTTAAACGGTCTCAGAATGGACCGAGGATTGTCAAGCGGCCTTGGTATAGCACCGGTAGACCGCCTGTCAAGTTTCGTGCCATTTGGAGTTCGTTTGGTACTCCAACGGTTAACCGGGTAACCGTAAAGCCTCCTTTCTCTTTGCAGCCCAACACCCTTCCAAAGTGGCCCAAAACCCACCAAACTCCCCTCCATGCTCTCGGTCGTTCGATCACGATCGCGTGGCCGAAAACCGCTCCTCATTTGGACTCTCCTAGCTCCCTCTATCTATAAATATGCCCTTCCCGAAATTCACGGATGATTCCTCCCGAAACCCTAAAAATCCCCTCTCCGCGCACCGAACATGTCCGTCCAGCCGCCGGACATGTCCAGCCGCCGCTCCCTGCCAATCCGGAGCCACCACCTGCCCCCGCCGCCGTCCCGTCCGCCCGCTTGTTCGCGAGGCCCACGGCAGCCCACCAGCCTTCGCCGGGCCCGACCGCGCCTCGCGCGCCGCCCTCGACCTCCCTTCGCCCACCCGTTCGCGCCCGGCTGCGCCACCGCCGCTGCGCTCGCCTCCCTTGGCGCCGCCGAGCCGCCGCCGCCCGTCGCCTCCGGCCGTGCCCGGCCCCGCGCCGCCCGTCGGCCCCGAGCCCCTCCGGCCTTCCCGGCCTCCTCGGTGAAGCCCGCCCTCCGGCCGCCGTCGTCGGCCGCCTCGTCACCTGATCCGGCGGGTGGGATGAGATCCACCCGCCCGAGCATCCAAACGGCCGCGGGATCCCGTCGTCCACTTTCCCCCGAGGTCCAAATCTGCTAAGTCCCAGATTTTTGCACATTTTCTTGCAAGGTTCATCATGCCGTATCTCCGTATCCGTAGCTCCGTTTCATGCGTGTAATATGTCAAATTTTTCGTCTCGACGAGTAGATCATTTCATCTTATAGCATCATTTTCATTTGAGCTCATCTTGATGCCCGAATCATCTTTGCAAGAGTGCTATGTGATGTTATTTTTAGATTCTTATCAGAACATGCACTTTTGTCATTTTTGCCATGATTGATGTGTGCACCCTATGAACTTGAGTCCTACATGTGTTTTGTAATATGCCATGCCATATTGTATTTTTGTGATCTCTGTGGTGACTAGCACAAGCATGCAAACTAGGCTTCATGATGTTGCTGATTTCAGCCCCTGTTCTGCTGATATTTTTATGCCATGTAAACTTGATGCTACCGAGAGATCCATTCTTATTTTGAGATACTTCAGTAAGGATGTTTTGAACATATGGTTATGCTCTAACAATCCATGCCCTTTGTTTGCAATTATGGAGTGCCATAGCTTGAGTCAATCGAGCTCTAATTTTGCTATAAAATGTTTCCTGGCAGGTTGTTTACATTTTATTCAATTTTGCCAAGGTTGTTGTAGTTGATCCGTGTATGCTATGATGTTGTTCTTGCCATGTATAGCTTTTATGCCATGTCTTATTACTGTGAGTTGCCTTGCCATGCCATGTATTGCTCTGTGGTGAGTGGTTCAAGCTCACCAACATGCCTACTTATCGTTGTTCCTGCCTTGTATGAATCTGTCATATAACTTGCCATGTTTACATGGGCGCCATCATATTTTCTGTGTCCTTTTTGGCTTATGGTCAGTAAAGGACTTTTGTTCTATGCAATTAGTAGATTCATTACATGCTCTAGTTTGACATGATAGCTTGCTGTAACATGCTGTTTGATAGCTCTAAACATTGCAACCTGATGTTATTTCCTGATAAGTCTGAAACTGTTATTATTTGCAATCTTTCCATGTCCTTTTGAGCATGTTCTAGTAGTTTGTGGAGATAGCTCAGTGTTCATCTTTTGTCATGCTTTACCTCTACTTCATGCCCATGCCTTTTGTTTTCATATTGAGGTGCTGTAGCATATTGTTTTGATGCTTGCAATATGCCTACTTGCTGTTTTGGGCAGATTGTTGTTATGCCTTGTATAGAGTGTATGTGTTGAACCGTTGCTCCGTTTTGAGTGTGCTGTATACGAAATTTGCTTGATTTTGCATGTAGTTTCATATTATCATGTTGCATCCTTGTTTTGAGGTGTTTGCTTGATGTTGTATGCATTTTGCATCAATGCCATGTTTAACTTGTTTTGCTCATATCTTCTAGGCCGTAGCTCCGAATCTAATGAACTTTATATGTAACTTGACTAGAATTTCGTGTAGATCATCGTGGTGCATGCTAACTTGCTTTTTAACAACTTGAACATAAGGTTTATTAAGATCTGGACCAATTTCGAAATTTGCATATGAGGACTTACCGGAATTGTTCTATGTTGCTTCCGGCCTCATTTAAACTTGCTTTGATGTGTTGGTCTTGTATGCATCATCTATTGCCATGAGTAGCCTCATCTAGATTTGTCATGCATCATGCTTGTTGTGCATCATGTCTTATTCATGTGTGGTGTGTTTACTATGTTGTGTGCTTCTTCTGGTTAGTTCCTGTTTCGTTGCGATCGTGAGGATTCGTTCGTCTACGCTTGGTTCGGCTTCATCCATTCGTCTTCTTCATGGACTCGTTCTTCTTCCTTGCGGGATTTCAGGCAAGATGACCGCTACCCTGGATCTCACTACTATCATTGCTATGCTAGTTGCTTCGTTCTATCGCTTTGCTGCGCTACCTATCACTTGTTCCTCAAGCCTCCCAAATTGCCATGTTAGCCTCTAACCTTTTGCACCCTTCCTACCAAACCGTTGTTTGGCTATGTAACCGCTTTGCTCAGCCCCTCTTATAGCGTTGTTAGTTGCAGGTGAAGATGAAGTTTGTTCCTTGTTGGAACATGGAGATGTTGTTCCTTGTTGGAACATGTTTACTTGTTGGGATATCACAATATATCTTATTTTATTAATGCATATATATACTTGGTAAAGGGTGGAAGGCTCGGCCTTATGCCTGGTGTTTTGTTCCACTCTTGCCGCCCTAGTTTCCGTCATATCGGTATTATGTTCCCGGATTTTGCGTCCCTAACGCGGTCGGGTGATTTATGGGACCCCCTTGACAGTTCGCTTTGAATAAGACTCCTCCAGCAAGGCCCAACATTGGTTTTCCATTTGCCTCACCACCACCAACATTTCCCTTGGGAGTAATTAACCCAAGGGTCATCTTTATTCAGCCCCCCGGGCCAATGCTTGTCTAAGTGTTGGTCCAAACTAGAGCACCGTGCGGGACCATCCCTTGGCAACTTGGGTTACCTCGGTATCTGTACGCTTAGCTCATCCGGTCGTGGCCTGAGACGAGATACGCGCGGCTACTATTAGGGTGTCGGCATGCCGGGAGGTCTTGCTGGTCTTGTTTTATTCTTGTCGAAATGTCTTGTGGCGGGATTCGAGACTGATCGGGTCTTCCGGGAGAAGGAATATCCTTCGTTGATCGCAAGAGCTTATCATGGGCTAAGTTGGGACACCCTGCAGGGTTTGAACTTTCGAGAGCCGTGCCGCGGTTATGTGGCAGATGGGAATTTGTTAATATCGGTTGTAGTAAACTTGAAGCAAACTCCTCTAAAATACACCAACCGTAATGCGTAACTCGTGAGTGTCTCTTTTGGGGTTGATCGAGAGGAGAACACGGTTTCGGGTTATGTCGGCGTAAGTAGGAGTTCAGGATCACTTCTTGATCATTACTAGTTGACGACCGTTCCTTTGTTTCTCTTCTCGCTCTCATTTGCGTATGTTAGCCACCATATCATGCTTAGTCGCTGCTGCAACCCCACCACCTTACCTCTTCCTTACCCCATTAAGCTTTGCTAGTCTTGATACCCATGGTAATGGGATTGCTGAGTCCTCGTGGCTCATAGATTACTACACCACCAGTTGCAGGTACAGGTTTCGTGATGATCATGACGCGAGAGCGATGTTTGCTTGTTTGGAGTTCTTCTTACGCTTCTTCTTCGATCGGGGATAGGTTCGGTCGGCTTTGGGCTAGCTGGGTGGATGTCGTTTGAGTTTCTATTTATGTTTCATCCGTAGTCGGATGTTGATCTTGTATATGATGTTGATGTATTCTTGTGGCATTTGTGCCTTATGTATGTATCCCCATCTATTATGTAATGTTGATGTAATGATATCCACCTTGCAAAAGCGTTTCAATATGCGGGTCTATCTGTAACGCCCGGATGTTTTGCAACAGTAAACCCCCCCCCCCCGGTTCTGTTAAGTTTCTAATCGTTGCTTCGAATCTGTCAAAAAAAAATAATAAAAAGAAAAATAAATCTGGGAGGGGGATAAACCCCCACCGGCCCGACCCAGCCGGCCCCCTTCCCCACTCCCCTTGGCCCATCTCTTCCCCCCTTGGGCCAGCCCCTTTGGGCCACCGGGCCCAGCCAGGCCAAACCCCTCTCCTTATCCCCGAGAAACCCTAGCCCCACTCACTCCCACTCCCCCACGTCGCCCCCTCCCTCGTCCCGACCCGATCTGGATCGGGACCAGCCGCCTGACCGCCTCCCTCCCCCCCCCCTCGCCCGTTCCCCCCGGCCCCCCCGCCTCGCTCCTCCTCCTCCTCCACCTTGGGGCGCGCCCTCCCTCTCCTCCATGCCCCCCGAGGCCGAGCCGGACCCGCGATCCTCGGCGCCCAGCCGCCCTCGCCCCCCCCCTCGCCCGGCGTGCCTCCCGGCCCCCTCCCGCCCGGCCTGCCCGAACTCCCTCGAGCTGCGCGAGACCGAGACCCTACACCCCCGTGAGCTCGACCTCCTCCTCCCCCTCCCTCATCGCCGGTCGTCCCGACCGCCCGTCCAAGCTCCCGTCGCCCGCTCGTCCACCCCGCCCGTGCCGCTTCCCCCTCCGGTCCCCTCGGTTCCCCGATCCCCCTCCGCCCGAGCCCCAGCTCCCCTCCTCCCCTGTTCGGCGACCTCCTCGCCGCCACAGACCGCCCCCGATCCCCCCTTCTCCCGAGCCCCGCCCGATCCGTCTGTCGCCCCCCTCACCGTCGCTGCTTGGCCGGCCTGGGCCGTGGCCTGTGGCCTGCCCCACAGCGCCGCCTCGCGCCTGTCGCTCGCCGCCGCCAGACCGGGCAGGTCAGGCCCGAATCAGGCAGGCACCGCACACCCCACCCATGGGCGCCGCGCCAAGGTTAGGCCACGTCTTGCGTGACTAGGGGCCCCACCCCCAAAAAAAAAACGTTTAAAGAAATGTTTTATTTAAATGAATCAAAAAATGATTTAAAATGAATTAAAAGTAATTAAACTAATTAACTAAATAATTAATTAATTAATTAATAGGGTAATTAATTAAACTAATTAATTCTGGATTAGTTAAACCTAATCATTAGCTAATTAATTGGGTAATTAATTAAACTAATTAATCCTGGATTAATTAATACTAATCATTAGTTAACTTAATTAACTAAGATTAATTAATCTGATTAGGCTAATTAAGCTAATAGTGTATGACATGTGGGACCCACCTGGCAGGGTTGACTTAGTCAACCCTGTTGGCTGATGACGTCAGCATGACCTCATGCTGATGTCATAAATGTAATTTCGAAATTAATTAAATAATTAATTAAAATTCCGAAATTAATAAAACCTTTTATAATTCATAACTTTTAATCCGTGGCGGATTAAAATATTTTCAACATGAAAGTTGCTCGAGCGGCGAGGCGATTCGGATCGCGATCCGTTCGTCCACCGCACGTCTCTAACCTATCGAACCTGCAAACTTCTCCTCCGGTTCATTTGTCCGACAGACGTCCGGGCAGGATAACTTCCGGATGCTTTCCCCTAAACCGGTACCCTTCTTACCACGTTAGGGCACGCCTAGCATCGCTTCTTGGCATGTCATGCATCGTTATGCATCTGTTATCGTGTATTCATTGTTTCTTCCCCTCTTCTCTTGGTGAACTACGAGACCCGACTGCGGTGGCGATTCGACTACTGATCTTGTGATCACTCTCTCTTGCCGAGCAACCAGGCAAGCCCCCTTTGATCATCCCGATATCGCCCATTCCATTCTCTCATGCTTGCATTAGATTTTATTATCGTTATTGTTTGCTCCTATTACATTGCATAGCCTTTTTATTGTAACCTGCTTTGTTACCTACACCTTATCCTAAACTGCTTAGTATAGGTTGGTTAGAGACCCATCGATGACCCCACCTTGTCCTTGTTGCCCTGCTTCATCATTGAAGACCCGATCAGCGGGATCGGAGACCAGCCCGACACGCACATCACTCCCCTTAGTTGCTCGACACTACTAGGTTACTATCGAGTACCGAGGGTGAAACCTCTGCAAAGACACCGATATTAACCCTATAGTATAGTTATCCGGTTGTGGTCATCGAGGTGATTTCCTCTTTAACCACTTCGATACGACTACGTCGTGCAACCCCTCAAGTGTGGACCTCGAGGGTGAATCCTCTTATGTTCACCTTGACGACTACATTGAGTGGAATACACGGGGTGATTCCTCGTGTTTTCCCTTGATGTTTGGACTCACGGTTACTTGGACTATTACCATTGTTGCTTGGAAAGGCGGGTCGACCACGAGGGTACCAGCGCGTTAATTGCAGTGATGTGGAGCGGGTTGACTGGAGGGTGCCGCGAGATACTTACGAGGCGTGGCGGGCATTCCTAGCCCTTGCCACAAGTTCTCGAGGCAGCAGCGGGTCACATCTTTCGTGAGTTCTGCTTGTTACCGCGTTCCTAATCCACTATGATTTGGATATTTGATCCGAGGGCCTATGGCACGATAGCACTAACCATCACGTGGGCTAAGTATGGGCGTTCTGCGTCGTATACATCAGCGAAGCTTATTAGGCGTCGGCGTCGGGCGCGCGCGCGGCCGGATTGGGCTGGAGCGCTGTTAGGCTAGGTCTGCTTCCGGCCGCCCGCATAGCGTCTTGAGGAGTTCGGGAGATGGCCCATGACCCTGGGGCATAGGTTTAGTCCGGCGTGCTGGCCTCTCTATTAAGCCTAGGTCGGGTTGCGGCGTATTGTTTGACCGAGGCGGGCATGACCACGGAAAGTGTGTCGGCGGAGTTAAGCGGCGTGGTGGGTAAGTTGGTGCACCCTGCGGGGAAGAAAACATCTATCGATAGCCTGTCCTCTGATAGCGGACACTTGGAGTTGTATCGATCGATACAACTAGAACTGGTTACTTGAGATGAGACATGGATATGAGCATTGGTTTGTGATAATAAGCTGGATAGTATGGCTCGGGATTTCTTTCTCAGGAGTCGAGGAAGGATCTCGGCGAGGTTGATAACACTACTGCTACTTTAAGTTATGTTACTCTACTCCCTCTTGTTTGCTGCAAGATGGTGGTTTCGGAAGATGCTAGTCTTCGTTAGGACTAGGCCTTCTCTCTATTACGGCATTCTGCATTCGGTCCACCGATATGGCCTTTACACATATATCCTGGCATATGTAGTGTAGCTCCTTGCTTGCGAGTACTTTGGATGAGTACTCACGGTTGCCTTGTTCCCTTTTTCCCTATCTCTATTCGATTGCTGCAATCGGGCGATGGAGCCAGGATCGAGCGCCACCGCCTCGGCGACTACTACTCGGGCGCCTACTACTACGTGCAGCCCGGCGGCGGCGACCGGGAGTGACCTAGGAGGATCCCGAGGCGGGAGGCCTGTCCTCTTCGATCTGTATCCCGGTTTGTGCTAGCCATCTTATGGCACCTTGTTTAACTTATGTCCGTACTCAGATATTGTTGCTTCGGCTGACTTCGTCTATGATCGAGCACTTGTATTCGAGCCCTCGAGGCCCCCTGGCTTGTATTATGATGCTTGTATGACTTATTTTATTTGTAGAGTTGTGTTGTGATATCTTCCCGTGAGTTCTTGATCTTGATCGTACACATTTGCGTGCATGATTAGTGTACGATTGAATCGAGGGCGTCACAAGTTGGTATCAGAGCCGACTGCCTGTAGGAATCCCCCTTCCACACTCCTTGGCCGAAGTCGAGTCTAGACATTGTAAAACTTTTACTAACTTGGCTGTGTGCCTTACGGGCCCACGTCGCCATCGGGTGGTATTAGGATCTTTTACTCCTCGACCTTTACTCTGGGGCTCTGAACTCTCTTCTACTCGGGTTAAACGATTTTACTAACTATCACTAGGATCCCGTGACCGCATTCACCCCGAAGATGGATATAGCCTTAGTTGTTTTTGGAATTGTATTTGAACAATTTCCACCACGTCATTGACTCCTTTGAAGCGTCTTTGTTTTCAGATGGAACCCACGAGGCAGGTAAATGCGCCACACGACGGCCATTGGTGCCTCGGGATCACTGCGGTGCTAGCGAGATGATGACCTATCTGGGTTATCGCTGGCACCCGAGTACACCGTCTATGAGGAGTACCGGGACTACAACCAGGGCGATGCAGCGCCATCGTCCACCTCTACTCTCGGAGTACGAGTCCACTCTTGTGCTGCACACCGCACATGGTGTTGGAGTGACCATCGATATGGCAGTCCACGATGCTGCTTATGCTGCTGCGACACGTCTTCGTGCGAGTATCGAGAGTTGGACACCTCCCCTTGAGCACATTGCTATCGCGTCGATGTTGGTGAGGAGGTTACTACTGCTGCCTACACCACTTTGTCACCGAGAGCCTTTCCACCATCGAACTTTGTTACGCATGCGATGGGCTGGATCGAGCTAACCGAGCTCTTCGCCACGAGTTGTACATCACCCGTCGGCACCTCTACCGTGCTCGACGCTGATGCACCCTTTGTCCGTTCGGAGAGCTGCGCGTTCTGCGATCTACCCGCCGGGACCGTGATGCCCGGGGAGTTGGTTGGCGGGCGTGGGAGGCTACTCTCCGACTTGGCCCTTTCACGCCACACGGGCGTCGGATTCAGCACCACGAGTATCCGTGGCCCTCGGTCAGCGGCGTGGAGGACTATCCTTTGCCGACTACCAGCTTTCAGGCTCTGACTACCTCCGCGATGCCGCGTGGGACTGATGTAGGCTTGCTTGTTAGTGTTTGATGTATTCGCCGCGAGCTGCGTGCCGCCTATGATGTAGTAGTCTATGTCTTTGGACTCTATGTATCGAACTCTATGCATGATTCCTTTTGTAAGATATGCCAACTACTTTGTAGTTCCCATCATGCTGCTTTCATTATCGTGTTTCATCATGAATGATTCTTGTCTCTTGCTTATCTTCTCAAATCTGAACTACCCTGTTATTTATTAGCGGGATGGTTAGGCCAGCAGGTCGTGGTCGTGGTGCCAACCTTCCACCACCGCTTTGAGTACATGGCTGGTATGATCCAACAGCTCGAGATGAATCGCCAGTTCATGGAGAACATGATGGCTCAGTTCCCTCGCCCCAATATGAACCAGCACTCAAGCGGAACAACTCTGCAGGAATTCATACGCTGAACCCCGGCGTGTACCGCAGCTCAACTCAGCCTTTGGATCTTGATGGTGGCTCCGTGACATCACCTATGAGATGGAGTCGCTAATGTACCCCCGCGAGCTATGTCACCTTTGCTTCCTTCTTCTGAAGGGACCCGCAGCTCAATGGTGGGACAGCCACCGTCGTACTCTGCCAGTTGGGACACTCATCACTGGCGGACTTCGAGCTGCCTTCGCCCGCTTCATTCCTCAAGGGTCATGGACGGAAGAAGCGTGAGTTCATAACCTCACCCAAGGCAACAAGACTGTTGAAGCCTATCGTGAGAGTTCTTGGACTTGTCTCGCTATCTTGAAGAGGATATTGCAAGCGATGCCGCAGACAAGAGAAGTTCCGTGGCGGACTTCAAGGCGACATCAAGCTCGCACTTCTAGTGCACGACTTTGCTGATTTCGCCACCTTGGTGAACAAAGCTATCAATGTCGAAACAGGTGCGCAGGAATACGAGCTCTAACAGCGCAACCGTGACACCGGCTCATCTTGGGCCCGTCCTCGCGAAGCGCAAGATATGGATTCCCAATAGCATGTACCAGCCCAATGCATCGCTTGAAGCGAACTATGCTACACCTCGTGCGCCTACAACTAAGCAGCGAAGCTTCCAGCTCCGCCACCCCAAGCTCTGTTCCCTCCCAATAATGGCTTATGCTTGGTGCGGACAGCGAGGGCCGTGCTAGAGAATGCAACGAGAACCGAATCAGTGGCCCTTCCAAAGAAGCGGCCGTGGAAACACCGAACCGCAACAACACGGCAAGTCTTATGGGCAAGCTCGGGCCAACCACGTTGAATCTGAGCGAAGCTCAAGACCAGCCTGCTCTTGTGATGGGTACACTCCTCGTAAATTCAGTACTGCATCTGTTTTATTCGATTCAGAGCATCACATTCATTCATGTCGAAGATTTTGCATTCATGCATGGCCTTAAGCGCTAAGACATGAATGCTTCACTATTAGTACACACCCAGCGGGCCAATGTCGGACTTCCATGATTTGCAGCAGCGTCCCGTTGAAATCGAAGGAATGGAATTCCTTGTCTCTCCTATCGTGCTAAAGTCTTGTAGCATTGACCTCATTTTGGGGATGGATTGGTTGAAAGCGATCTGGCGACAATCGTTTGCGCCACTAAGACCGTCCATCTGCTGCACCCTTCGATGAAATCGTAGCTACAATGCTAAATCGGTTCAAAATGCGAGGCAAGGCTCTATGCATTGAATGCATTGAGCGCCGCACCCTCGAGGAATTGAAAACATTCACTGTCGTTTGCGATTTCCAAGGCGTCTTTCTGAAGAACTTCCAGGATTCCCCTGCTAGAGCTGTCGAATTAGTCATCGACTTGAAACCGGGCACCACTCCTATAAAGCGTCCCTACAAGATGCCGCCGCATGAACTCCTTGAGCTAAAGGAGAAATCGACAAATCTCTTCAAAGCGGTTTCATTCGCCCAAGTTGCTCTCCTTGGGGAGCACCTTCTCTCTTTGTCAAGAAGAAGGATGGGACAAACCGATTGGTTCAAGACTACCGTCCTATAAATCAAGCTACCATTCCGAATAAGTATCCTCTTCCTCGGATCAATGATCTTTATGATCAAGCTGGCTGGTTCGTCGGTGTTCTCGAAACTTCGACTTGAGGTTGGGTTACCACCAGATCCGTGTTCGTGAGGAGGATATCCCCAAGACCGCATTTGTGACTCGTTATGGTTCATACGAGTACACCGTCATGTCTTCGGCTTAACCAATGCTCCAGCCACCTTCTCTCGCTTTGATGAACTATATATTCATGGATTACCTCGACAAGTTCGTGCGTGGTTTATCTGGATGATATCTGATCTATTCAAGAATGAAGAAGAACATCTTTGAACATCTTCGTCTTGTCTTTGGAAAAGCTACGAGAGCATCAACTCTATGCCAAGTTCTCCAAATGTGAATTCGGCTTCCGAAGTAACCTATCTTGGGCATGTCATTTCTAAGGATGGTATTGCCGTCAACCTGAGCGAGTTCAGGCTATTCTCGATTGGACTCCCCGAAGAGCGTTAAGCAAGTCGAAGTTTTCTCGGTCTCGCCACTATTGCCGTCGATTAAGTCGAGAACTTCTCCAAGATTGCCAGACCTCGACTAATCTATTGCATAAAGGCGTCAAGTTCAATGGGCGAGATAAGTGTCGGAAAGTTTCCGGGAACTCAAAGACAAGGCGACAACTGCCCGATGCTAGCTCCTCCGATACTAAGAAGGACTTCGTCATTTATTGCGGCGCTTCTCGTCAAGGATTAGGCGGTGTCCTAATGCAAGAGCGCAAAGTGGTTGCTTATGCCTCTCGGCGATTCGCCCTCACGAGGAGAACTACCCAGTTCACGACCTCGAACTTGCTGCTGTCATTCATGCGCTAAGCGATGGCGACATTACCTTCTCGTGTCGTTGCGAGATCTACTTGACCACCAAAGTCTGAAGTATCATTTACTCAGCCAGACCTGAACCTCCGTCGTGAGAGATGGATGGAGGCTGTTGCAGACTTTGATTTGGGAATCTCCTATACGCCAGGCAAGGCTAATGTGATGGCTGATGCTTTGAGCCGCAAGTCTTACTGCAACCACCTTCAGGTTCACAAAGTTCAGCCCTCACTTGTTGAAGAATTCAGCAGGCTGAACCTCCATATTGTTCCTCCGGGTTTTTCGCTCCCCTCCTCCGAGTCCGCAAGATGAATCTCCGTGTTGTTCCCCAGGGATCCCTCTTTACCCTGGCTGTTGAACCCGATCTCTTGGGCACCATAAAGACAATGCAGGGATCTGACTCTGAGGTCTACAAGCTTAAACAAGACGTCAGGAAAGGAAATCCCTCATCCTTCACTATTGCTGATGATGGCGCCTTGTACTTCAAAGGCCGCCTAGTGGTGCCTTGCAAGAAGGACAACCTGGATATGACTCAGAAGGTTATGCAAGAAGCTCATGATCGCCTCTATGTATCCACCTGGCGGTACAAAGATGTATCAAGACATTAAATCGGAGATTACGGTGGTCTAATATGAAGCAGGACATTGCTCGCTATGTTTACGAGTGTGGCGTTTGCCGTCGTATCAAAGCAGAACATCAAAGGCCTCTTTGGAACTCTGCAGCCTATCTCTATTCCCGAATGGAAATGGGACCATGTTGAAATGGACTTCGTCCTTTGGTTTTCCCAAATCGCAGAAAGGTAATGATGCTATTCTTGTCGTCATTGACCGGCTTTCTAAAGTTGCACATTTTACGGCGGTCAAAAAGCGATCCTTTGCTAGCCAGCTTGCAGCGCTCTATATGTCGAATTGTTTCACTTCACGGTATTCCACTGGTTATCGATTCGGACCGTGGCAGCTTATTCACTTCAAGATTACGGGCAAGTTTCCAAGAAGCTATGGGGACTCATTTATCTTTCGATCTGCTTTTCATCCATGATCTCAAGGGCAAGTTGAGCGTGTCAACCAAATTCTCGAAGACATGCTTGAGCTTGTGTCGTCTCATTGGCAAGAAATGGGAGGAATCTCTCCGTATCTGAGTTCTCTTATAATAATAGCTTTCAAGCTAGTCGAAGATGGCCCCCTTGAAGTGTTATATGGGCGAAAGTGCGAACCCTCGAACTGGTCGAAGCGGGGCGTCCACTCTTGGTCCGGATATTATCAACATGCGAAGAACAAGTCCGCATTATTCGCGAGAATCTCAAGACCGCTCGATCGCGTAAAAGAGTAATTATGACCGTCATCACAAAGACATGGTCTATCAACTTTGGCGAAAAGGCCTATCTTGGCGTTACACCAATGAAGGGTGCTCACCGCCGGGATCAAGGGCAAGCTAGCTCCTCGCTATATTGGCCCTTTCACTATTCGGAAAGGCGTGGAAAAGTGGCTTATCAAGCTGGAGCTTCCGTCGAACCTTTCTCGGGTTCACGATGTGTTCCACGTGTCCCAACTCCGGCGCTGCTTCAAGGACCCAATCCGGCGGTGGACCATGAAGTGCTCGAATTGCAGCAGGACCTCTCCTATAAAGAGCATCCGGTCCGCATTCTCGACCAAGCTGAGCGCCGCACACGTCGGAAAGGCGATCAAATTCCTCAAAGTCCGATGGTGAATCACTCACGAAGGCGAAGCCACACAGGAGCGAGGATCGTCTGAGATGAATATCCGCACTCTTTCCTTCTACCTCCTAAATCTCGGGGCGAGATTTCTTGTAATGGAGGAGATTTATAGCGCCGGATGTTTTGTGATAAACCCCAGTTCATTAAGTTTCTAATCGTTGCTTGAATCTGTCAAAAAAATAATAAAAGAAAAATAAATCTGGGAGGATAAACCCCCCCCGGCCCAGCCCGGCCCCCCCTCCCCACTCCCCTTGGCCCATCTCTCCCCCCCCTTGGGCCAGCCCTTTGGGCCACCAGGCGGCCCAGCCAGGCCAAACCCCTCTCCCTTATCCCCCAGGGAAACCCTAGCCCCACTCACTCCTCCCCCCCCGTCGCCCCCCTCCCCTCGTCCCGACCCGATCTGGATCGGGACCAGCGCCTCCGACCGCCTCCCCCGGCGGCCCCCCTCGCCGCCGTTCCCCGCGGCCCCGCCGCCTCGCTCCTCCCTCCTCCTCCGCCGCCCGGGGCGCCCTCCCTCTCCTCCGCGCCCCCCACCGAGGCCGAGCCGGACCGCGATCCTCGGCGCCCGGCGCCCGCCCCCCCCGCCCGGCGTGCCTCCCGCCCCCCCTCCCCCCGGCCTGCCCCGAACTCCCTCGAGCACGCGCCCGAGACCCTACACCCCCCCGTGAGCTCGACCTCCTCCTCCCCTTCCCTCATCGCCGGTCGTCCCGACCGCCCCGTCGAGCTCCCCGTCGCCCGCTCGTCCACGCCGCCCGTGCCGCTTCCCCCCTCCGGTCCCCTCCGGTTCCCCCGATCCCCCCCTCCGCCCCGAGCCCCGCGCTCCCCCTCCCTCCCCCGTTCGGCGACCTCCTCGCCGCCTGACCGCCCCGATCCCCCCTTCTCCCGAGCCCGCCCGATCCGATCCGTCTGTCCCCCTCACCGGCGTCGTCGCGGCCTTGGCCTTGGGCGCAGTGGCTTAACCAGCCACTTGCCGCCCACGCCCAGGTCGCCCTATCGCCGCCGCCCGGCCGGGCAGGTCGTGCCGAATCGAGTGTGCACCCGCACCCACCCATGGCGCCATGCCCGTTAGGCCACGTGCCGCTGACTAGGGGGCCCCACCCCCCAAAAAAACGTTTAAAGAAATGTTTTATTTAAACAGAATCAAAAAAATGATTTAAAATGAATTAAAAGTAATTAAACTAATTAACTAAATAATTAATTAATTAATTAATAGGGTAATTAATTAAACTAATTAATTCTGGATTAGTTAAACCTAATCATTAGCTAATTAATTGGGTAATTAATTAAACTAATTAATCCTGGATTAATTAATACTAATCATTAGTTAACTTAATTAACTAAGATTAATTAATCTGATTAGGCTAATTAAGCTAATAGTGTATGACATGTGGGACCCACTGGCGGGGTTGACTTAGTCAACCTGTTGGTGATAACGTCGGCATGACCTCATCTTGATGTCATAAATGTAATTCGAAATTAATTAAATAATTAATTAAAATTCCAGAAATTAATAAAACCTTTTATAATTCATAACTTTTAATCCGTGGCGGATTAAAATATTTTCAACATGAAAGTTGCTCGAGCAGCGAGGCGATTCGGATCGCGATCCGTTCGTCCACCTTGCGTCTCTAACCTATCGAACCTGCAAACTTCTCCTCGGTTCATCATCGTGACAGACGTCCGGGCAGGATAACTTCGGATGCTTTCCCCTAAACCGGTACCCTTCTTACCACGTTAGAACACGCCTAGCATCGCTTCTTGGCATGTCATGCATCGTTATGCATCTGTTATCGTGTATTCATTGTTTCTTCCCCTCTTCTCTTGGTAGACTACGAGACCGAGCAGCTGCGGTGGCAGTTCGACTACTGATCTTGTGATCACTCTCTCTTGCGAGCAACCAGGCAAGCCCCCTTTTGATCATCCCGATATCGCCCATTCCATTCTCTCATGCTTGCATTAGATTTTATTCTTGTTATTGTTTGCTCCTATTACATTGCATAGCCTGTTTATTGTAACCTGCTTTGTTACCTACCTTATCCTAAACTGCTTAGTATAGGTTGGTTAGAGACCCATCGGTGACCCCACCTTGTCCTTGTTGCCCTGCTTCATCATTGAAGACCCGATCAGCGGGATCGGAGACCAGAGCCCGACACGCACATCACTCCCCTTAGTTGCTCGACACTACTAGGTTACTATCGAGTACCGGGGTGAAACCTCTGCTGACACCGATATTAACCCTATAGTATAGTTATCCGGTTGTGGTCATCGAGGGTGATTTCCTCTTTAACCACTTCGATCGACTCTGTCGTGCAACCCCTCAAGTGTGGACCTCGAGGGTGAATCCTCTTATGTTCACCTTGGCGACTACATTGAGTGGAATACACGGGGTGATTCCTCGTGTTTTCCCTTGATGTTTGGACTCACGGTTACTTGGACTTTTACCATTGTTGCTTGGAAAGGCGAATTCGACCACGAGGGTACCAGCGTGTAATGCAGTGATGTGGAGCGGGTTGACACGGAGGGTGCCGCGAGATACTTACGGCGTGGCGGGCATTCTAGCCCTTGCCACAAGTTCTCGAGGCAGAACAGCGGGGTCACATCTTTCGTGAGTTCTGCTTGTTACAGCGCGTTCCTAATCCACTACGATTTGGATATTTGATCCGAGGGCCTATGGCACGATAGCACTAACCATCCGTGGGCTAAGTATGGGCGTTACGTGTCGTATACATCAGCGAAGCTTATTAGGCGTCGGCGTCCGGGCGGCTTAGCGCGGATTGGGCTGGCGCGCTGTTAGGCTAGGTGCGCTTCGGCCGCCCTCATAGCGTGAGGAGTTCGGGGAGATGGCCCATGACCCACGGGGCATAGGTTTAGTCCGGCGTGCTGGCCTCTCTATTAAGCCTAGGTCGGGTTGCGGCGTATTGTTTGACCGAGGGCGGGCATGACCACTGGAAAGTGTGTCCGGCGGAGTTAAGCGGCGTGGTGGGTAAGTTGGTGCACCTGCGAAGAAAACATCTATCGATAGCCTGTCCTCTGATAGCGGACACTTGGAGTTGTATCCCGATCGATACAACTAGAACTGGTTACTTGAGATGAGACATGGATATGAGCATTGGTTTGTGATAATAACTGGATAGTATGGCTCTGGGATTTCTTTCTCGCAGGGAGTCGAGGAAGGATCTCTGGCCGAGGTTGATAACACTACTGCTACTTTAAGTTATGTTACTCTACTCCCTCTTGTTTGCTGCAAGATGGTGGTTTCCGGAAGATGCTAGTCTTCGTTAGGACTAGGCCCTCTCTCTATTCTGGCATTCTGCAGTTCAGTCCACTGATATGGCCTTTACACATATATATCCTGGCATATGTAGTGTAGCTCCTTGCTTGCGAGTACTTTGGATGAGTACTCACGGTTGCCTTGTTCCCCCTTTTTTCCCCTATCTCTATTCGATTGCTGCAATCAGACGATGGAGCCGGGATCGAGGCGCCACCGCCTCGGCGACTACTACTCGGGCGCCTACTACTACGTGCAGCCAGCGGCGGCGACCGGGAGTGACCTAGGAGGATCCCGGGCGGGAGGCCTGTCCTCTTCGATCTGTATCCCGGTTTGTGCTAGCCATCTTATGGCACCTTGTTTAACTTATGTACGTACTCAGATATTGTTGCTTCCGCTGACTTCGTCTATGATCGAGCACTTGTATTCGAGCCCTCGAGGCCCCTGGCTTGTATTATGATGCTTGTATGACTTATTTTATTTGTAGAGTTGTGTTGTGATATCTTCCGTGAGTTCTTGATCTTGATCGTACACATTTGCGTGCATGATTAGTGTACGATTGAATCGGCGTCACACTATCCTTAGTGGGACCGTCGAGTTCCTTTTGGATAGAATTCGCATATTAGGCGTGACAAGTTGGTATCGAGCCTCGACCGACCCTAGAGCCCCTTGATAGATCGTGTAGTTTGGCGATGTTGAGTCTAAAAGAAAACTATTTTGGTCTAGTTATATCGGAGGGTAGGAATTCTTTTACTCCTCTGCCCTTAAATCGCTCTCGGTGAGGAATATTGGCGTAGGTGTTTTGAATTACTCCTCTTCTCGTTCAAAATTTTTCTTTAGGATCACGCAGTTGGTTTTCTGATCGTTGGTTCTCATCTCTTTTCATCCGGTGCATTTTCTCGTCAAGGCGATTCGACCCTCTTTGTTTTGCAAGTTCAATCCTCAGTTGTTTTCTTTCCCACCTGCCCTCCCTGTTCTTCTTCTCGGAACCGGAGTCCGTAATCGAGTATCCATCCTACTCTTGTGGAGTCTTTGCTTTCTTTCCTCAATGATTTCAACCGGTGTTTTCTCTTCAAGATATTCGTTGTTTTCTCCCTTCCAGTTGCCTTTGTTTTCCCGCCCTCCCACCCTATTATTCCCGGAGTTCGAGTTTCTTCCGACCATCAATTTCATTCATGTGGAGTCTTCCCTAAATTGTTTCAACCGGTGAATCCTCGTCTGGTTCATCAATGTCCGTCTTGTTTTGTTTCCGGTGGATCCAAATTCAAGTTTTTCGTTGTCGATCGTATTCTTTCCCTCAGCTCAAATATTTTCCCCTTGCTCGTTCGCCTCTCGCCAGTTTATCCTTCCGGAGCGCTCAAGTCATCTCAGGAGATTTGTCGGTGTTCCAATTAATTCGAGGTTGTCACCTCAGTCAAATATTTCAATCGTTCCGGTGCATCATCTATCTGTTCAACATCCCTTTCCAACGGTGTTTTCTTTTAGTGGGCCCTAACCCACAGGTCTTTTCCCAGGATCTTACCTGACTCTTCTAATTTCCCCGGAGTTATTCCCAAATTCTTTTCAAGTTTGACGTAAGAATGAATTTCATCATTCACATGCCTTTTCCAAGATCGATTTCAAATCCTTTCATTATTGGCTCAACCTCTTCGTTTTTCATTCTCCCGGAGTACCTCAGAAATTTTGGTGGTGTTTCTCGTCGTCATTTGAAGACCGAAGAAGAGTCTTTCCTCTAAATCTTGCCCGTTCTCCCGGAGATTCGAGGTGCGAGCTCGATGTTATCCTATCTAATTGTTTCTAGTCGTGCAAATTCTTTTCATCCATCCGGAGTATTTCAGGAGTTACTTTCCGTCTCAATCATCCGGAGGCCATCGTTCCATAAGAATTCTTCGTCCTCACATTTCAGCTACCGTTATCCAGTTATCCCGGTGCTTCGTTCAAGTGTTCTTTAATCAGCTCATGATCTCTTTGTTCTTTTGCATCTAAATCCCCTCTAGCTTATTGGTTCTTCTAATTCTTCCCGGTGATTCATCCTCTTTCATCAGTCATTTTCGAATTCTTACGGTGGTTCATTCAAGATTCTTTTCCTTGTTTATCATTCTAATCCTTTCATTCTTTCGAATTCTACCGGTGGTTCATGAAGACTTTCTCAAGTTTTGTGCTATCCCTTCTCAATCCTTTTTTTTCAAGAAGAATAAGTAAGATGCGAAATCCATTGTTGGTCATCAATTTAATTTGATGAAGGATAAGCATACAATAAATCTTATTCTTATTTCATCCAAGTGATTAATCTCTTCCTTCGGAGTTTGTTCTCGATGAATAAATTCTAGTTCCAAGTCTTTCCATCTTTTCTTTTTCGGAGTTCAAATTTTCTCGGCCATCTCGTCGGAACCTCCATCTAAATCACCACAAGGCTCATCTTATTCTTTCTTCCTTCATTCTATCTCATCATCCTTTTGTTACCGGAGTTCTTCACGGTGGCTCGTCATGATTTAATTCATTCTTCAAGAGCTTATCAGGTGTCATTCCATCTTCTCAAGTTCAGATTCTATTCCTTCCATGTTTCAGCCGGAGTGCTACCTAAATCGTTTCAGTCTTATTCGTTTTTTTTTTCTCATTCTAACCACTCCGGTTAGAACGAGTGCTTTCATAATCTATCTAATTTCCGTGAGCTTTTGATTCTCGTCATTCTCATCGTTCCTCTCTTCTTCTCGAGTGCTCTCGATTCTTTGCTTGTTCTCTTGAGTTCTTGTTTTCTCCTCATCCTTTTTCCCTTCCGTCTCGGTCCTAAGATCTCGGGATGAGATCTCTTGTTAGTGGAGGAGTGTTGTAACGCCCCGGATTCGATACGCCAGGTGTCCGCCAGTTATTCGCCGTTGTTGCCTTGTCATGTGCTTGCGTGTTGCACTTTGCCATGTCATCATCTGCATTTCATATCATGTCATCATGTGCATCGCATTTGCATACATGTTCGTCTCATGCATCCGAGCATTTTCCCCGTTGTCCGTTTTGCAATCCGGCACTCCTATGTCTCCCGGCACCCCCTTTTACCTCTTTTCGTGTGCGGGTGTTAAACGGTCTCGGAATGGACCGAGGTTTGTCAAGCGGCCTTGGTATAGCACCGGTAGACCGCCTGTCAAGTTTCGTGCCATTTGGAGTTCGTTTGGTACTCCAACGGTTAACCGGGTAACCGTAAAGCCTCCTTTCTCTTTGCAGCCCAACACCCTTCCAAAGTGGCCCAAAATCCACCAAACTCCCCTCCATGCTCTCGGTCGTTCGATCACGATCGCGTGGCCGAAAACCGCTCCTCATTTGGACTCTCCTAGCTCCCTCTATCTATAAATATGCCCCTTCCCCGAAATTCACGGATGATTCCTCCGAAACCCTAAAAATCCCCTCTCCGCGCACCGGACATGTTCGTCCAACCGCCGGACATATCCAACCGCCGCTCCTGCCAATCCGAGCCACCACCACCTACCCCTGCGCCCGTCGTCCGTCGCCCTTGCCCGCATGAGCCCACGGGCCGCCCCCCAGCCTTCGCCGGCCCGACCGAGCCCCAGCGCCGCCGCCCTCGGCCTCCGCTTCGCCCGCCCGTTCGCCGTCGTAGCGCGCCACCGCCGCCGCGCCGCCTCGCCTCCCTTGCGCCGCCGAGGCCGCTGCCGCCCGTCGCAGGCCTCGCCGCGCCGGGCCGCCCGCCGCCGCCCGGCCCGAGCCCTCCGGCCTTCCCGGCCTCCTCCGGTGAAGCCCGCCCTCCGGCCGCCGTCGCCGGCCGCCTCGTCGCCGGATCCGGCGCGTGGGATGAGATCCACCCGCCCGACCATCCAAACGGCCGCGGGATCCCGTCGTCCACTTTTCCCCCGAGGTCCAAATCTGCTAAGTCCCAGATTTTTGCACATTTTCTTGCCATGTTCATCATGCCGTATCTCCGTATCCGTAGCTCCGTTTCATGCGTGTAATATGTCAAATTGTTTGCCTCGACGAGTAGATCATTTCATCTTATTGCATCGTTTTCACTTGAGCTCATCTTGATGCCTGAATCATCATTGCAAGAGTGCTATGTGATGTTAGTTTTAGATTCTTATCAGAACATGCACTTTTGTCATTTTTGCCATGATTGATGTGTGCACCCTATGAACTTGAGTCCTACATGTGTTTTGTAATATGCCATGCCATATTTACAGGGGTGTATGCCATGTATTTTTGTGATCTCTGTGGTGACTAGCACAAGCATGCAAACTAGGCTTCATGATGTTGCTGATTTCAGCCCCTGTTCTGCTGATATTTTTATGCCATGTAAACTTGATGCTACCGAGAGATCCATGCTTATTTTGAGATACTTCAGTAAGGATGTTTTGAACATATGGTTATGCTCTAACAATCCATGCCCTTGTTTGCAATTATGGAGTGCCATAGCTTGAGTCAATCGAGCTCTAATTTTGCTATAAAATGTTTCCTGGCAGGTTGTTTACATGTTATTCAATTTTGCCAAGGTTGTTGTAGTTGATCCGTGTATGCTATGATGTCGTTCTTGCCATGTATAGCTTCTATGCCATGTCTTATTACTGTGAGTTGCCTTGCCATGCCATGTATTTCTCTGTGGTGAGTGTTTCAAGCTCACCAACATGCCTACTTATCGTTGTTCCTGCCTTGTATGAATCTGTCATATAACTTGCCATGTTTACATGGGTGCCATCATATTTTTTGTGTCCTTTTTGGCTTATGGTCATTAAAGGACTTTTGTTCTATGCAATTAGTAGATTCATTCCATGCTCTAGTTTGACATGATAGCTTGCTGTAACATGCTGTTTGATAGCTCTAAACATTGCAACCTGATGTTATTTCCTGATAAGTCTGAAACTGTTATTATTTGCAATCTTTCCATGTCCTTTTGAGCATGTTCTAGTAGTTTCTGGAGATAGCTCAGTGTTCATATTTTGTCATGCTTTACCTCTACTTCATGCCCATGCCTTTTTTTCATATTGAGGTGCTGTAGCATATTGTTTTGATGCTTGCAATATGCCTACTTGCTGTTTTGGGCAGATTGTTGTTATGCCTTGTATAGAGTGTATGTGTTGAACCGTTGCTCCGTTTTGAGTGTGCTCTATATGAATTTGCTTGATTTTGCATGTAGTTTAATTTTATCATGTTGCATCCTTGTTTTGAGGTGCTTGCTTGATGTTGTATGCATTTTGCATCAATGCCATGTTTAACTTGTTTTGCTCATATCTTCTAGGCCGTAGCTCCGAATCTAATGAACTTTATATTTAATTTGACTAGAATTTCGTGTAGATCATCGTGGTGCATGTTAACTTGCTTTTTAACAACTTGAACATAAGGTTTATTCAGATCTGGACCAATTTCGAAATTTGCATATGAGGACTTACCGGAATTGTTCTATGTTGCTTCCGGCCTCATTTAAACTTGCTTTGATGTGTTGGTCTTGTATGCATCATCTATTGCCATGAGTAGCCTCATCTAGATTTTTCATGCATCATGCTTGTTGTGCATCATGTCTTGTTCATATGTGGTGTGTTTACTATGTTGTGTGCTTCTTCTGGTTAGTTCCTCTTTCGTTGCGATCGTGAGGATTCGTTCGTCTACGCTTGGTTCGGCTTCATCCATTCATCTTCTTCATGGACTCGTTCTTCTTCCTTGCGGGATTTCAGGCAAGATGACCGCTACCCTGGATCTCACTACTATCATTGCTATGCTAGTTGCTTCGTTCTATCACTTTGCTGCGCTACCTATCACTTGTTCCTCAAGCCTCCCAAATTGCCATGTCAGCCTCTAACCTTTTGCACCCTTCCTGGCAAACCGTTGTTTGGCTATGTTACCGCTTTGCTCAGCCCCTCTTATAGCATTGTTAGTTGCAGGTGAAGATGAAGTTTGTTCCTTGTTGGAACATGGATATGTTGTTCCTTGTTGGAACATGTTTACTTGTTGGGATATCACAATATATCTTATTTTATTAATGCATCTATATACTTGGTAAAGGGTGGAAGGCTCGGCCTTATGCCTGGTGTTTTGTTCCACTCTTGCCGCCCTAGTTTCCGTCATATCGGTATTTTGTTCCCGGATTTTGCGTCCCTAACGCGGTCGGGTGATTTATGGGACCCCCTTGACAGTTCGCTTTGAATAAGACTCCTCCAGCAAGGCCCAACATTGGTTTTCCATTTGCCTCACCACCACCTACATTTCCCTTGGGAGTAATTAACCCAAGGGTCATCTTTATTCAGCCCCCCGGGCCAATGCATGTCTAAGTGTTGGTCCAAACTAGAGCACCGTGCGGGATCATCCCTTGGCAACTTGGGTTACGTCGGTATCTGTACGCTTAGCTCATTCGGTCGTGGCTGGCGGAGATCTGTGCAGCTACTATCGTGGTGTTGGCACGCGGGAGGTCTTCTGGTCTTGTTTTATTCTGTCGAAATGTCTTGTAGCAGGATTCGAGACTGATCGGGTCTTCCGGGAGAAGGAATATCCTTCGTTGATCGCGAGAGCTTATCATGGGCTAAGTTGGGACACCCCTGCAGGGTTTGAACATTCGAGAGCCGTGCCCGCGGTTATGTGGCAGATGGGAATTTGTTAATATCCGGTTGTAGTAAACTTGAACCAAACTCTTGTAAAATACACCAACCATGTGCGTAACCGTGAGTGTCTCTTTTCGGGGTTGATCGAGAGGAGAACACGGTTTCTGGGTTATGTTTGACGTAAGTAGGAGTTCAGGATCACTTCTTGATCATTACTAGTTGACGACCGTTCCTTTGTTTCTCTTCTCGCTCTCATTTGCGTATGTTAGCCACCATATCATGCTTAGTCGCTGCTGCAACCCCACCACCTTACCTCTTCCTTACCCCATTAAGCTTTACTAGTCTTGATACCCATGGTAATGGGATTGCTGAGTCCTCGTGGCTCACAGATTACTACACCACCAGTTGCAGGTACAGGTTTCGCGATGATCATGGCCGAGAGCGATGTTTGCTTGTTTGGAGTTCTTCTTACGCTTCTTCTTGATCGGGGATAGGTTCGGTCGGCAGCCTGGGCTAGCGAGGTGGATGTCGTTTGAGTTTCTGTTTAGGTTTCATCCGTAGTCGGATGTTGATCTTTATATGATGTTGATGTATTCTTGTGGCATTTGTGCCTTATGTATGTATCCCCATCTATTATGTAATGTTGATGTAATGATATCCACCTTGCAAAAGCGTTTCAATATGCGGGTCTATCCTTGGTGGGACCGTCGAGTTCCTTTTGGATAGGGTCGCATATTGGGTGTGACATAAAGGCCCAAAGCCAGGCGCAACCCGCCTTGAGGTAGGGCCCCGTGAGTCCCGCGCTGGCTCACGGGTGCCCAGATACACCTCGTCAGGCCCTACCGTGCCAGCCACGTGTCGAGGCCGGGCTGTACCTGCGCCCGGGGCTCCTCGAAGAGCCCCTCCACTTACCTGAGTGGAAGCACCATGCTCCTTGGTGGCTGGCGGCACTTGCCGAGGGCGGCTATGCCCGTACACATCTGAGCGCTATGCTCAGCTGGTGATAAACAAGCGAGGTGGCCCCGGCTGCATCAACCTCGGGAGCCTAGAGCTCGTGTCGGCCTCATCATGCGCCTCCCTCGGGAGTGCAGCGCAAGGGGCTGGGCACGGGGGGCTACGCTGAGTCACGCCAGACGCCGCGCCACACAGCCAGGCCCCTCGGGCCTGGTTCGTCCTGCGTCTCTCCCGGCGGAGCCAAGGTATGAAGGCGGTTGAGCGTCGAGGGGACTCCTGAGCATCGCGAATCAGGAGCCTAACTGGTCACGTTGCCCCTCACCCCTTAGTTCCGAAAGGCTAACACCGGTTGAGGTATGCGCGGGGCCGGGCTCTGCCGATGTAGAATGGTAAATTCACCCATACATCTCACCTCCCTACTTGCTGTTAAATGCGTCAAGGGGACTTTTGAGCATCGCGACTCGAGAACCCTAACTTGTCACGTAGCCCTCACACCTTGGTCAGATCCTGGTTTCGGTCGGGGGCTAATGGCGGGTATCTGTGAGGGCAGGCTCTGTCGACGTAGAACACAAGCAAGTAGGAAGGAAAAACGCAAATCTCAAGGAATTCAAAAGCAAATATTATAGTCCATAGACTGCTTTGACAACGCCAAACACAAGTTTAAACGCCTCCACGAGGCAGGATGCATGTTGCAGGAACTAAAAGCAGGACGGGAGCCGCGAAGGGGTCACTTTCTGGCGGTGCCATCGTTGGTGACGGAGCTGCGCTGGGCGACTTCGCCTCGTGGAGCCTCAGGATCGGCAGCGCCTCGCTTTGGCTTGGAACTGAAGGCCCAGAACTTCGCCAGCAGAGCCTCCGCTCGACCCTTCACGGCCTCAGCAGCGGCAGTGGCAAGCTCGCCGCTCATGGGCACCAGCAGGCTGTCAAGGTCAACGTCGGGGTCGGGAAGATAGATGTGGGTGAAGACGCGCGTCAGTGCTGCAGAAGAAAGGACACATGCCTCGGCCTCAGCCGTGGGGCCAAGGCCGAGGGCGACATCTTTAAGGGCGCGGACAAGGAAGGGAAGCAGCTTGGCAGGGCCGTCCTCGGCGCCGGCCAGCGGGCTTCCCAGGCCGCTGTCATAAAGCGACTTCAGCAAGGTGTGAGCCTTCACCTCCAGCTACACGAAGGCCACGCGGTCCTTGGCCAGGACCCGCGTCTTGTCGTCCAGCTCGATCCTCTTCGCCTCCAATGCCTTCTCCAGTGCACCCAAGCAGCCATGGCGTTCATCAAGTTTGGCATCCCGGTCCTTGGCGGCAGCCTCGCGAGCCTTCATGTCTTCCTCCTTCTCCTGGCGGACACGGGCCTCCTTGGCAAGCTGGTCGCGCAGGCCTTGCAGCTCACTCTCCAGCGCCTCGCAGCAACCTCAGACATCTGCTACCTCACCCAAGGTGGCATCGCGAGTGTCCTTCGCCTCAAGGATGGCCTACATCTCCTCGTCGCAAGCTGTCGCGGCCTGAGCCAGCGCCGCTCAGACTGAAGCATCAGGGCGGACCCAGCCAGAGGCCAGCTCCAGGCGCCCGGCCACCAAGCGAGGGTCGGCGCCCAGAAGATCTCCTCGCAGCCGGTCCAGTTCAGCAGCAGCACGATCCAGGACAGTACAAGGAGTCGGATAGATGGCAGTAGGCGGATTAGGGGGAGAAGACGGCAGCGTAATCATGGCACCATGAGTTGGGACCTTCGGCGCCCCGACGAGTGCGGCGGTGGTGTCAGGCAAGGACACTGTGGGAGCCGCTTGGGCCATGGGGGCTGAGCTTGCCCCAGCTAGCCCCGCTAGGCCTCGCGAGAATGACCGGGCAGGAGAAGCCCGCGTCTTGCCGCCCCCTTCTCCCGCGGATGGAGGCGCTGCCCGGACGAAACCTCAGGAGCCCCCTTCAGCTTTTTCGCCGCAGGCACCGGCCTAGCCAAGGAATCTGGACGTCAAGCCTCAACAACGAAGCAAGAAGCAAAACGAGAACCAAGCACTTAATGGTCGTCGCTCGCGGGCTCGAGCAACCTCCGGCCGAACTTGAAGCCTGAGAACCGGCTGCTGGGGTCAACCTCAAGAGACTCGGGAGCAGGAGGCGCGTCCGAAGATCACCTCGGTGCCG
The DNA here is from genome assembly GCA_021605205.1 of Aegilops longissima. Lineage (NCBI taxonomy): Eukaryota > Viridiplantae > Streptophyta > Magnoliopsida > Poales > Poaceae > Aegilops > Aegilops longissima. Next base: position 613,907,259 of record CM038679.1, on the reverse strand, counting down.
GAGCAAGCCTGCGGGGAACCAGCCCCGTCCTGTCCTTCTTCGGGATCAGGGGCGAGCATTCACCGCCTCGCTCGTCGCCATCCTCGTCGTCTTCCGGCATGAGGCGGAGAGCGCGGGACCTGCACCGAGGGAGGGGAGCCCTCGACTCCCCGTCGGTCGCCTCGGAATCGGGCTCCTCTTCCTGCTCCTCTTCCTCCTCCTGTCTGCTGGAGTCGCCGGAGGACACGTTCACCGTCGCCAGGGCCGCCAGGTCCTCGGGAACCTCCGCGGGCACAAGCCCGTCCCCATTGAAAGCGGGCATGGAGTTCACCACCTGCTCCCAATCCTCCCGAAGGAACAGGGGCACAGGAGCACCCTCCAGTCTCGCCACGTCACCCCCAACCAAGGATTGGAGGACCGCGGCCAGATCTTCGTTGGCCAAGACTACGGGGCTCGGGCGAAGCCTCCACATCGGGAGCGAGTATTGCCGAAGCGGGGCCACCCGGTGCTCCAGGAACTGATTGAGGAGTGACGCCCCGGTCAGCTTCACCGTCGCCATGTTGCCCGGCCACAAGTCCGCGTCCATCCTCTCCAGCATTGGCTTCGCGCGGGGATCAACGAGCTCCGCGCGAGACCAAGCGTCAACAGACTTGGGCTGCTCCGTGGGCAGAATCGATCGAGGATGGATCGCCCGGCATCCACCATGACCCACTTGCTCCTGAAGCCTTCAATCCTCTTCCGGGCTTGAGATGGCGTTGGAGCTGCCATCGCGACAACGCTTGTGCTGTGATGATGGGGCGCGAGAGACCGGAGGAAGAAGTAATGGCGGCAAGGCCCGAGGCCTTACCCGACATGAGCCTCGCGATGGTAAGCGAAAATCGCCGGGAGAAAACGAGTTGGGATGGAGGTGCAGAGCTAGCAGGTTGTAATGGTGGAGAACAGAGAGGAAGACCTCAGAAAAGGGGGGCACCAGACCGGTGGCAATGGCGCTCACGAAGAGTGGGTAGAAGGTGCTTCCTTGGTCCTCGGGAAGGGTGGAGCCAAACTTGAGCACCGCCGCCCCGTCGTTGCCTTGCGCCACTATCATCTGGCGCGTCCGGGCAAGGCTCTTCTCCGACACGTTTGGAGAATCCAAAGCGGGCGAGAACCAAGCTCCGGTCGGGGTGCAGCGGCGCCATGCCTTGCTAGAGGCGGGGTTGGAGTAGATCTGGGGATTTGGGCGGGAAGGATAGGAGGCGAGAAGGGGATGCTGGGCAATGGTGGAGAAGGCAAAGAAGGTAAAGCCTAGGCGGGTGCAGCTCTCTTGTCAATTCGATGCGATTTGCGAGGCATCGTGGGGAAGCAGGGGCGCCCATGTCAATCAACCGCCACGTGGCACCCAAGGCTGTAGGCTGTTGGGGCGCGTGGCGCTTCACTGCCTTGCCGGCTTCTCTGCTAAGCCAAGTCCGAGCGCGCCTTTGGCCGGGGCTCTTGTCATCGTTACGGGAGCAGGGGTACCCAGACTTGCACTGCAGCTGCGGCGTGGCTCAAGGGGTGGCCAGTCGGCCCATCTTCATCAACACAAGCTCAAGACCCTCGCGAGGGCCAAGCCTCATGAGGCGGATGACAGGAAGCTTCCACGAGGCAGCCTCGTCGGTGGCTCATGAGGCGGAGAGATCAAGGCGGGGTACCTCACGAGGTGCCCATGGCATAAGCCATGACGACCGAGGCGCCAGTTAGCGCCAGCCCAGCGATGTCCTCATTTCCCCTTTGGTGCAAAGGAGGCAAGTGCAGGCCAAGGCATCGAGCAAAGGCAACCATTTTGGTGCAACAAGACCAAGACCAGCGAGCGGCGGGAAGGAGGTCATCGTGGAGCCCAAGCCGGCGTCCTTTGTCGAGTCTTTGGCGGCGAGGACCGACTTTAGTCGAGGATAAGTGTACTAGATGTTCCCCTTCAAAATGGCCAATTGTTGGCGCCCTTCCCGCTCTATATTTGGGAAGAGGCCCAGGGCATCCCACTATAAATAGAGCTAGCCACCACCAAGGCAGGGGGGATGGAGAAGGCAGAAGGATAGATCAGGGTAGAGGATCGGCATATAGAGAGAGAGAAAGAGAGGCGATCAAACTCACCCAAGCAGTTCGTCGCACCAGCTCAAGAACAGCCCCTCGCGAGGCTGTTCTCCCTTTGTATTGTTCATCATCAGCCCCTGAGGCAAAAGACCACACCACAAACTGGAGTAGGGTATTACACCACAATGGTGGCCTGAACCAGTATAAACCTCGTGTCCCTTGTGTTGTTCTTTGTGTAGTTTAGATCCTTGCGAGGCGACGAGACATAGGTAGGTTGGAGGGGCGATCTCCGCGTGCACCCCAGAGTTCGAACCTAGAGGGTCTGCCGGAACCCGAAATCCAACAATATCCTGACGATGTAGGGCAATGCGGGTTCGGTCGTCAGCTCGGGATATTGGGCCGCCGTAGAACATCCCATTCTCTTCGAGGACATCTTTCATGATGATGGACGCAATTTCCTGCTTGATTCGGTAGAAATCATTTTGAAGTCGATTATCCGGCACGGCTCCAAAGGCTTCGGCCCATCTCTGGATATGGGTATCGGATGAAGATTTCATGCAAAGTGATTGCACATCCCTTCTGTACTCCATCATTTGATGGATGACGTAGAATCCATCATTCTCACTTCTTGTCGGTTGATGGATGCAACAGAAGTTAGTCTTGTGGCCGAAACAAAGCCCGGCCTTGTTTTTTTTGTATTGGATGTAGCCACCCCGCATGCTGAAGCCCAGCATAGCTCTGTCCAGAACATACTTTATGTGTGTGTAATCTTTCTTCTGTATGTTCTTCGACGGGTCCAAATATAGAGCGCGGGAGTAACATGGGTAAAGAACGATGAGAACGTCACGACACCCCCCGCTGCGCAAAATACACGATCAAGTTAGCCTCCATGAGTGCAAAGTAACTATTGAAATGCACGTATGTGTTATAGTGCTATCTATGGATGACTTACCTGGGATGATAAGGTAGGAGAATCGTTTCTTTGTCCTTATTGCTGACCAAGAATTCTTTGATGTACTGACTCGCATATTGACAGTTAGCGTCGTTGATTGACAAGAAGCCCTCATGCATGTAGTATGGGTCTGCGACCGCAAGACCGGCTTGCTCTCTCCTGATGATGTAGTTCATGTGCAGCGCATACAGGCGGACAAATGTAAAATCAAGTGTCCTCATATTAAACATCTGGAAGAGGTAATCAAACCTAAGGAAGATAATAGGTCCGTGGGGCATGTGTGGACGTACATCTTGCTCGGCACATGAACTGTATAAAGTCAGTATCCTGGATCATCCGAGGCGAGGAGGCTTCTCTCTGTCGAAAGCACATGGTCATGGAGTCTCCTAAGATCCCCTGCTATGGCAGCTAGTGCATTCGCCGATACCATTAGCTCTCCCGCGACATGGATTAATGGCGCTTATTTCATCGGTACACTGTCAACCTTGGTCGAAGGCGGCTGGCAGCTAGAACCAACATTGCCAGATTTATTGGATTTTCTCGCTGTCGGTCTCTTCCTCGTCTTATTCTTAGTGGGCTTAGGTGCTGGTGGGTCTGTAAGACCCTCCCTGAGCACCAACCCTAGTGTTGTCGGGCTCAGCATTGGACGACTCTAGCTAATTAGTTGAGCTTGGGTGGAACCGGCATCTGGAGGCGTGCCCTGCAAGGATTGCATGAACAAATACTTCTTCCACTCTCGAGGACGTTCCGACTCTGGTACATGCATCTCATATTCGTATGGTTGACTCATTGTTACTTCGTTTTCATAGCCAGTATTGAAATACTGGAGAGGGTCATCGGCGTCCTGCATGTCATGATCCATATCCTCTTCCACGGGGCAGATGGCATCATCTGCTGGAACGGTTGGCCCTCCTTCCTCGTGTCTCTTGATCTCAGCAATCAGCACAGACGATGGTTGTACTTGTGTAGGTGGGGTTGTGTTCATACCATCCTGAAGTCCCGTTGGTGTGCTCCCGGCGATCTCGACACGGAGAAGATTTTTCGGCCACAGGATCGGCCAATTTTTTGCATTGACCAAGCTGCGTGGGGGTCTTGTCATCCTCTCCATCGGTTTATATTGGACGAGGGAAACCCTCGTAGCCCGCTTTCACACTCTCCACGGAGACCCTTAAGGCGTTATCGGGTATCTACCGGCGGTGGAACAATCGATTCTTGGGCTTCACTATAGTACCCTTCCCCACATCCACCAACCCACCCTTCATGTGGTAAAGGAGGGTGCACGGAGTGGAATTGGCCTACAAAGACATATACGTGCGGCGTCAAAGATCCAAAAAGAACGGCAATTAAAGATTAATTAATTAGTTGAGTTGATGAAGGTGTGACGCATATTTACTGTGAGGGCTTCGAGCTCAGCCAATGTCGACGGCCCGACTTTCAAGCTAGAGACGGAGCTAGGGCTGCTGTGAGAGCTGGGTGCAGGAGCAGGTGCTGGAGGAGGTGCGGGTGCGGTTGCCATACTAGGTACGGGTATGGGTGCGGTGTTGATTGAGTTGCTCCCGGTGAAGCTGGGCATGGGAAATCACATGGTGGCGCGTTTGGATTTTGTTGCGCCCATGTGACCACAGTTGGAATCAAGCTTGTAAAGGCAGCCACCATATCATCTCTACAGGCAGCGATTATCTCAGCTTTGGTCTCAGCTTTTGCTTTCTCCATCGCCCGCGCCACCTTCTCGTCGATAGTCCTCGGGGTCCTCATTATAATCGTACTTCCATGTGGCGCCATCCCCAGCGCTGTGCACACGTCCATATTGCGGCCACTGGCCGGGCGGGTGTCCCATCATTATGTTCATGGCCCGGTTGAAAGAAGTGTCCCACTTGTACTTCGCCGACGACTGAGTCGACTGAGTTGACGAGTCGCTTTCGACCACAAGCTTGTGTTGCTCTCTCTGCAAAATGGACCGTGAATCATTTACGAATACGACTAGAATGTAGTAGACTTCATTGATTAGAAGCTAACATGTAAGGTGGTAAAAGGATAATTACCAGTAATCTCATGAATTTCCTAGTCGGCCCGTCGGTGAAAAAAATATTTTTGGGGTCCCACGAGAATCAAGCCCTGATGAAGTCGTGCTCCTGCTGGTCAGTGAACTCAGCCAATGGGTCTGGGATCCCCTGACGTTCATGTTCTGCGTCCTCCTTAGCCCACACGGGCCTCTTTCCCGTGTAACCCACGACTTCAAAGCGGTGGTTCCCCATGTTCTTTACTGCAGCACTTGCCTCTCTCCGACCTGGCCTTGGCAGCTTCTTCATTGCAAGTCTCCTTGGACTTTTCAAAGTCCTCTATCATAATTTTCGGATTGTCTGCAACAATCTCGGCGTAGGTTTCATGGTCTACTTCAGTCGCCTTTTTCACCCTAGTTTTCCAAGCGCTAAATGCGTTGCTGAACTTCCCTAGGGCTTTGTTGTTGATTTTTGATGGCATCATCATCCCATGGGTCGACATCGTCATTCCGACCGGGTAACAGGAATCTTGCGTGCAACCTAGTTAGGGGCAGCTTCTTCAAATTTTCATTCTTCCGTATTTTCGTGGTGTTGATGTTAGCTGTATCTCGTAGGATGCATGCTACTTGGTTGCCGTAGCACGCTGCCACTTCCTGCGGCTCTATTGGCTCGAACTTGCCAGGGTGCACCGCCATGACCACGAGTCTTCCGGTGTCGAGCTCATTTAAGCGCCGTGTCCTCTTTTCCTTTTTCCCCTCACTGGCTTGGGAGGTCCCACCTTCCGTGCTATAGTTAGGAACATCATCAGCGCCAGCCTCAGTGCCGGTGTCGTTGGTGGAATCAGTGTCGGCGCCGGCGCCACCACCGGTGTCATCCGTCATGACAAATGGGGTCCTGACACCCAGCTTGCTATCTCTCCTGATCCGCCAGAAAGTCGAGGTAGGCGTGTGCTCAACATAATTAGGACTGAGAACCTCCGGCCTCATCGGTGTCGGTCATGTTTCCTAGGGTTCAATGTCGTAGTCGTTTAATTATCGAGCTTTACATAATAAAGTTAATAATGAAAAAAAAGTGACCTTTGTTTTGCCGAAAATGTCGTTTCATTCCCGTCGCAACAAATCTCGAGCACTCGATATGTCCAACTTTCTAGCACAAGTCATGCCGAAATTCGCGAAATTTCGGCATGACCTTCTAGAAAGTGCACATATAAGCGCTGAAATTGCGGAATGGAAATGAATCAACATTTCGACAAAGCGTGAATCACCATAATCAGTTTCCTGCAAATGACAATAAGCACTATGTGCTGAAGTAGCATTCACTAACATACTCATCGCATGTCAAGTGAGACATAACAACAGAGACCATAAATGTTCAGGGTTATGTATGAAGCATGTTGAGTACTGCTGTTGCTTATTCAGAGTAAAAAAGGTACCCCCCAGAAAACTTAAACAGATAGTGCTACACAGAACCATGAGCTGCCCATTTAACAAGAAGGGTATAGGAACAAACCATGAGCTATTGGCTAGGTCTATCAGATTAATTGCCTTCTGAATAAGTGAACAGTATTGATAACCATTGATATTGGTGGCATATCACAAACACTACGTTTTTATGCTGTGAGGATGGCCTGCTCTACTAACTCTGCTTTGTGTAACACGAGAACACGGAATCAACACGAGAACATTCATAAAAATACTAAGTGACTGAGAGCAGAGCAAGCTGACTATAACAAATTAAACATAAGCTAATTTATGGTCTCTGCTAGTAGATCACGACACAACAAAGCTTATTTTCATTTTCAAAATGGACAGCAACATAGGCTAATTTTCATTTTCATTTAAAAATCCTCATTTTCAAAATGGACATCAACTACGAATTAAAAATCCTCAATTTCATTTTCATTTACTTTTTATTTTGCCACATGAACTACAAATGGAAATCAACTACAAATTTAAAAAACCTCAAATGGACAACAACTACAAATTTAGACATCCTCAATTTCATTTTCATTTACTTTTTTTTGCCTCATGAACTACAAATGGAAATCAACTACAAATTTAAAAAACTTCAAATGGACAGCAACATAAGCTAACAAATGCTACTGCTCATGAACTCAATTTGGACACCCTACATAGAAAAAATTGGCCCTAACTAAAGAACAACAGGAAAGGAGGGGGTGGCTCACAGCGTCCCAGGTCGAGTCGCCGGGGCTGAGGGGGTGGCGTCGGGGTCAGGGCTCGCCGGGGCTGAGGGGGTGGCATCGGGGTTGAGGATGTCAGCGTCGTGGTCGGGGTCGCCGGGGCTGAGGTTGTCCTTCTCCTCCTCGCTGAGCCCTATCGATCTGCAGAGACCAATCCTGGTCAGAGAGAGAGAGAGAGAGAGAGAGAGAGAGACCTGCCATCGGAGAGAAGATGGCGCCGGTGGTGGGGACTGCAGAGTGCTTGACAAAACAGGGGAGAATTCGGCTCTGGTGGCGTCGGCAACCGGCGTGGTAGTCTTGGCGTCGGCGGTGGAGTGAGCTGAGAAAGGGGACCGGATCGAGCGAGAGTGAGAGAGAGGAAAGAGATGGGTGCAGTGGCTCTGTATAGGCAACTTAGCTATAGCGCGTCTTGGCAAAACGCGCTATAGCTAAGTTAGCTATAGCGCTTGCCAAGCCAAAACATGCTACTGCTAACTTTTTCTTTTTCTTTTTTATTTTTCTTTTTCTTAGCTATAGCGCTGCCCTAGCCAAAACGCGCTACTACTAACTTTTTCTTTTTATTTTTCTTTTCCTTTTTCATATTCCACAAACTTCCTTCCTTTTTATTTTATGTTTATTTCTCTTTTTAATGTTACTACTCTTTTTTATTTTTATTTTTCTTTTTACTTTTTCATATTCCACAAACTTTCTTCCTTTTTATTTTATTTATATTTCTATTTTTATTTTTATTTTTATTTTTATTTTTCATATTCCATAAACTTCCTTCCTTTTTTTAATTTTCTTTCATTTCATTTTCTACAACTTATTAGTTCCTTTTTCTTTTTCTTTCATTTCATTTTGCAAAACTTCCTTTCTTTTTCTTTCTCTTTCATTTGCACTTTTCTTTTTTCTTATCTTCCTTTTGCACTTTCCTTCCTTTAATTTGGTCTGTCATTGGAGCAATACCACTGTTACCCTCCGGATAATAATTAGTATAATATATATTATATCATTTGACCGCTAAAGCCGGTATACAAAATAGACACACACACAATTTGTGGATTAGTTTGTCAGCTTGGGCGACGACGACGCTTCAGACTGATCTTCTTCCCTCTTTTGTTCGTTGTCGAATAATTGAGCCATGGTCGTGACTTTTCCTTCTCCAGGGATTAGGATCTTTGGTAGATAATGTAGTCTTCATTCTTCTTTTGACGTATGTTTCATCGTCATCAGCATCATCTTCCCTCATCAAATCACCGTACTGGTCGTAGTCTTCCTCGTTGGAGACTCCGTCCATTCCGGCGATGCTCCTTTTGCTTCTCCTCATGACAACACGGCTGGGACTGATCAGATCAGTTATGAAGAAACATTGTGTCACGTGTTTAGCGTGTACCCATGGCTCATTTTTGGCGATGGCGTTGGGTATACACTTGGTAGTGAAATGTCGGTTTTCTCTCTATACATTCTTAGCCCATATGATAGGGAACATCGTCGAGCTATGCAATCCAGAGTAGTTAAGCTCCCATATCTCTTCGACCCTTCTGTAATATCTTTCAATTACATTCCCGTTCATGGCTTCCATCGTCACCCCTGAGTTTTGGTCATCACTGTTTATATCATTCTCCACCATGTAGAACATGTATCCGTTGATATCGTATGCTTGATAAGTCGCGAGGTTGGTCTAGGGGCCATGTGCTAAGGCGTATATGAGTGTTCCGTTCAAACAACCCTCTTCCAGGGGATTAGCCAGAACTCGCTCTTTGAACCAACGCAAGAAAGCGGAGTTGTGCTCTCTAATAACTTCAGCGTCCATCCTGTGCACCCCACGGTCAAGGTACTTCTTTGCGATGGTCTCTTTGTGCAATGTCACGAAATCTTCTAGCACATCAAGGTGTTGTAGCACTACTAAGTTTGCCCTGTCAAGGTCATTTTGTCGGTCCGGGCATAACACATTCACATCGCTATGACCATTGGTGTGACCTTCGCCTTCGAGCCTTCCACAATGCTTGTTGACGGGCAAACCAACAACAGGGTCTCCGGTGCCTACTAGATAACTCTCACAGAAAGAGATGCACTCTTTGGTCAGATATCCCTGGGCTATGCTTCCATCTGGACGGGACATGTTACGAATGAATCCTTTGATGACGCCATTCATCCTCTCGAACGGCATCATGCCGTGCAGGAATGTCGGCCCTAGGTCGATGATGTCGTCCATGATGTGGAAACATAGATGCACCATGACATCAAAGAACGCGGGCGGGAAGTACATCTCTAGCTCATTCAGTATGACAACAATCTCTTCCTATAGCCTATGGAGTTGCTTCACACTGAACGACTTTTTAGAGATAGCATGAAAAAAGTGGCATAGGTCAGTAAGCGTCTCACGCACATGTGTGTCCATAATCCCTCTAAGTGTAACCGGGAGTAACTGCATCATCATCAGATGACAGTCGTGAGACTTCATCCCACTAAACCTTTTTTTCTTAGTGTCTAGATATCTGCTTATCTTCCCATAGTATCCGGAACTAACTTTGATTCCGGCAAGGCACTTGAACAATTGATCGACCTCCTTCGGATCTAAGGTGAAGCAAGAGTGTCACGACCGGTTTTTCAATAAAAATATTTATTGAACAACCGACCTATGAAGTTCAATATGAGGAAAATTCTTCATACCGGTTGACAAAACTTTGATACAATAAGCCAGTAGCATTACAATATTACAGGGCTCAGACTGAAGATGCCCAACCAATTATTACAGCACGCCAATAATTATACATAGTGGCGGATATGACCCAAGGGGGTGGGGTGGAAATACTACTGACTCGAACTACGAGTGGTTGGTGGAATAACACAGCGGGGTGGTTAATAAGTCTACTGCACTGGCGGCTCATCGAGCGTCGAGGTGAGGCTCGATGAATTTATTTGGGTAGAGGAAGCGGATATATCACAATGACTAATCCAGAAGCATACGAGACTGGTGGGATTCCTCTAGGCGTCGGACTCGCTATCGAACTCTTCATCCATGAGATCGCCTTCGTCAGCATCTGGCCAAATCAACAAGCCAGGTGAGTACTATGAAAGTACTCGCAAGACAGTTCGGACAAAAGATATAAAAAATGAATGCATGAATGCGACATGGTTAAACTTAACAATGCTCAATTAAAACAGTATAGCAAAATAATTAAGAAGGGAATCGGCGGTAGTCTGCTCAAAAACCCAAAGAAGATAAACTCAAAACCGATCGAATTATGCAGGCGGCGCCTCGAAGGTTGAATAAATAAGCGAGAACATGCCACGATCGAGGCGTCTGGCGACACCTCATAAAGGGCTTATATTGAAATAAAAATACATCGTGCAGCGATCGGACGTCTGGCGACATCACGAAAGGGCTTATAATGAAAGTAATAGACATGCAGCGATCGGACGTCGGCGACATCACGAAAGGGCTTATAATGAAAGTAATAGCAATGCGCGATCGGACGTCTGGCGACATCACGAAAGGGCTTATAATGAAAGTAATAGCAATGCGCGATCGGACGCTGGCGACATCGCGAAAGGGCTTATAATGAAAGTAATAGCAATGCATGATCGGACGTCTGGCGACATCGCGAAAAGGTCTTATAATGAAAGTAATAGCAATGCCGCGATTGGACGTCGGCGACATCGCGAAAGGGCTTATAATGAAAGTAATAGCAATGCAGCGATCGGACGTCTGAACGACATCACGAAAGGGCTTATAATGAAAGTAATAGCAATGCGCGATCGGACGTCTGGCGACATCGCGAAAGGCTTATAATGAAAGTAATAGCAATGCATGATGGGGCGTCCGGCGACATCGCGGAAAGGGCTTATAATGAAAGTAATAGCAATGCCGCGATCGGACGTCTAAGCGACATCGCGAAAGGGCTTATAATGAGAATAATAACAACAATGCGATCGGACGTCGGCGACATCACGAAAGGGCTTTCATCATAAAGATATAGCACTCATAATAAATATTCAACACGTGAATATAAGCGGGTTAGTCCATCCACAGGAATAAACATTTAACGGACTTAGTACTCATGTGAATCACTGAGTATCTGTCACCAAACCGACACTTGTCGAGGATAAGATATCTGAGAACTTGGACATGGATAAGATGATTGAGGATTTATGACTCTGCGAGTTTGTACTAAAATTACTCACAGCCAGCAGTTTCCGTAGTCTGAAGGACTAGTTCCGTTTATGGTATTTCGGAAGAAACACAGCTAACGGTACACACCCATCCTACCTCACGAATGCAGGAATCACCCTAGACATCGTCCAAGAAAAACTTTTGAGGCGGGAGATCACAATCTCGAATAGCATGGGATCAAATTTATATTCACGCTCTAAGGGTGCCCCCTCTCGGTCCCAACCGGAAACACCCATGCCCCTGACGGATGGTGGCTTTAATCCGGGGCCATGGAACCATCATCACGGCCTCTCCATTTGGTGTGTACCAGAAAGCGGTTTGCAACTTACTAAGCCATATCCCTTGCGGAAAACATGTGGTAGTACAGGAAGGAAATGGATGGGAACCGAACGATACGGGTTGATCTGAAGTCAAATAGTATGGCATAAGACTGGCATGCTACAACACTGCCATCTTACCCATCCTCATGCCAACACATGGTCGTGCACATTCACATCCAACACGTATGGATTATCGAACTCACTTGCCTCAACTTTGCATGAAAATAACATTCATCGGTATGCTCACAAACATGCCAAGAAACTACTTAATGCAAACCTTCGAACACTCATCATATCAAAAGTTCAAACATGCTAGCCTGGTTGAGAATCGGAGTCTAGCTCGGCGAGTTCGCAGCTCCGTCACCTCTTAGGAACCTACGGTACAGCGAAAAGGCATACTAACGTGAAAACTAACGCGTGCATAAAAGTTGTTTCCAAAAATTTTCCAAATAAATCCCATAAAAAACTAGACAAAATTATAAGACTGTCGAAAAGCGAATCACTCAAAAATCACTTTTTATTAAAAGCTATAAGGGTTTACGTCGAGGACTCATCGTAATGAAACAAAAAGTTCCGGGGTTTAACTAAAAAAAGAAAAGCGGTTCGAATAAAACGCGCAAGCCCACAGGAAAAGCGTACTCTGCCGAAGGCGCCAGCGGAAAGCAGTTGCGGGGAAAGAAGAGAGGTGACATGGGGGTCCACATGTCGGTTTGAAAGACCTCTTGGCGCCCGAAAGGCTGCGGTGGTCGTCGGCGTCGAACCACGGCGAGTCGGGAGATCGGAGTGTACCAAGAGTATCAGCGTGTCCTTCCAGCGTCGGTGGGTGGTGGACTTGGGCATCGGGGAGCACCACGTCGTGGCGACACTTTCTCCGGCGGACGGTGGCTCGGCGATGGTGGGCAACTCTGGTGGTGTCTTTGCAAACTTGAATTGAAGCGGGTCGAGAAGGAGGATGTACTAGAGAGCTCTTGGCAAGAGATGGGAGGCAGAGGCGCACGCGGGGAGCGAATCAAGCTGGATCCGTGGCGGGTCGCGGTGGCGAGTCGAGAAGGAGACTCCTCGGGGCTCTTCCGGTGGCTAGGCAGGGTCTTGGTGAAGTGCAGAGGTGGTGTGTGCAGCGTGCGTGGTGAGGCTCCTTTTATAAGCGATCCGGCGGTGGCCGTGAGCGGACTTCTCCGGCGATGGTTCTGCGGCGCAGAGCTTAGTCGGGGAGGTTTAGGGAGTGGGGCGTCGGCGTGAGTTCCAGGTTCCGTTTGGCGCTAAACAAGCTTGGATTAGGAGCCACAGGTGGATTCGACGGAGCACGGGCCTTGGGCCCGTCGGCGGCGAGTGCGCCTGTGCTTGCCGGGCCCGGCGGCGGTGCTGCTTGGGTGCGCTGGCATGCATGAGGCCACGCGAGGGCTAAGGCGCAATGGGCGGCACAGAGCGGCGTTGCGAGCGGAGCGGGCTCCGTTCGGCCGCCAGGTGGCCTGCAACCCCGAGGCTGCGGTGTTGAAGAAGCTCACCGCCACAGCGCTGCGTCCATCAAGCGTCGTGCGGTGCTCTGGCCAGGGAAGAGGTCGTGCGCCAAAGCGCCCAGGTGCCTGAGCGTCGGTGCCAACATTACGGCGAAAGCGACACTACAACCCTGAACTTTCGAAAGTGCACAGGAACAGTGCTGGCCAAGTGTTCGACGAAATGATTTTGGCATGTGGGAAAATTTTCTTGAGCTGATCTTTGGTGTGGTGGTCTCTCATTGCATCTGAGGGCTGCCTGAATTTTGGTAGAATTTTTGGGGAAGAGGAGATATGAATTTCACCAAAAATGATGAATCTGGTCCAAACTTGCAGAGGTTGGATTTTGAAATTTTTGAAAAGAGGAATAGTGGATCTTGATGGTTCTAGGTTGTGGGTACTAAGGACTATCCAGAGGAGTTGATTTAAGATCAAAACTCAAAGGAAATTAGGCACTTCCTTTGTAGAGCATCTAGGCTTAGAAATAATGGCAGAATTGTTTTGGGGAGAAAAACAAAAGGATAAAAATCCTTAAATGGATTTAACTTGTTGGGACAGAATGTTTGGATTGCCCTAAAGTGGAAGGAGGGGTTTTGGGAGAAATTTACCACAAGAGGCATGGTAATCCCAAGGATGGATCAAAACCAAAGAATAGCCCAAAATCAAAAGGTTTCTTTTAGAAGAAAATAAATCCAAGAAATGCTTTTGAGAAGAAAACTCGAAGAGAGGTTTTAAGAAGGGTTTAAATGACCTTCTTCAAACCAAGCAAGGCTTTTGCTGAAAACAAAAACAACAAAAAATTTGGAGTGTCACAAAGAGGGGGGGGGGGGCAATATTGTTCTTCCTTCTTGTTTACTTTTTTGCCCCTATCTTCCGTATCCGTCTCCGTCTTGGTCTCCTCTGACGACCTTTTACCGGGCATTTGGTGATCTTTCCTGATATGCAAAAATTCCAAGTCTTTTCTTGCCTTCGGCCCATCCTTGGTCCTCTCCGGCATGTTCATCAATGTTGCAAGCAAACTCTCAAGGATATTTTTTGTGATATGCATTTGATCAAGGCTATGACGCGTGACGAGTATGGGCCAGTATTACAAGTCCCAGAAAATAGATCTCATCTTCCATACCTTCAGCAGGGGCTCCGGCGCTGTCGGCATTCTGGGAACGGGGGTCCCCAGACTTGCCTGCCTGCGGCCCACGGCGTGGCTGTGCTGCAGGCCTGCACGGCCCATATTCGCCAACGAGACATTCAAGACCCTTGCGAGGGGCCAAGCCTCGCGAGGCGGACGACGCAAGACCTCCTCAGGGACGGCCTCACCAGGCTGCCTCACAAGGAGCGGAGAAATCAAGGCGGGGCAAACTCGCGAGGCTCTCGTGACATGAGCCATGATGATCAAGATCAGGCGGGCGCCAGCACGCGCAACATCCTTCTTTCCTCTTTGGTGCTAAGGAGGCAAGCACAGGCGCGGAGTACAGAGGCATCAAGCAAAGGTTTCCATATCATTGAAACAAGACCAAGACCAGCAGGACGGCAGGATGGAAGTCACCATGGAGCCCAATACGGCGTCACCACCAGAGCCTTTTGCAGGCGAAGACCACTTTTGTCAGGATAAGCTGTACTAGTTGTCCCCTTTCAAATTGGCCGTTGTTTGCTCCCTTCCCGCTCAATATTTGGGAAGAGGACCAGGGCCTATATAAGTAGAACTAGCCACCACAGCAAGGGGCATCGGAGAACCCATTGAGCAGCATCTCACCCACACAAGTTCGTCAACCACAAGAACACCTCAACCTCAGGAGGCAGTTCTTCACCTTGTACTATTCATCCATAGCCCAAGAGGCAATCCACCACCACCACACTGGATTAGGGTATTACACCACAACGGTGGCCCGAACCAGTATAAACCTTGTGTCCACTATGTTGCGAGTTCGTCGAGTTCGTCCGCGAGATCTTAGCGAGCTAGGGCGTAGATCGGTAGGAAGGGAATATCTGCTCGCACCCCAGTGCTCGAACCTTGAGGGTTTTGCTGGAACCCGTGATCCCCCAGGTGCCTTTTTCTTCGTCTTTCCCAGCGAGGGGCACTCTTCCAAGTTCTTCAATAACTCATATATTTCTGCACCACTACGCTTACGTGGAGGACCTCGATGCTCAGCCATACCATTGAATAGATCTCCACGCTTTCTCCATGGGCCATCCTTCTCGAGCCATCTTCGATGCCCCATGTACACGATTTTTGAAGACCCGCCATCTTTCGATAGCTGCTGAGAAGTTGTATCATCCATGCACCTCGTGCATCCGCAATATCTGTGGCACACCTGGCCGGAGAGATAGTCGTAACCGAGATAGTACTACACCATGGTGATCAGCGCGGCTCTCATGTAGAAATACTCTCCTTTGTTTGCATCCCATGTCTTGGCCGGTGTTGTCCATAAGGTATGTAGCTCCTCTTTCAGTAACCCGAGATACAAATTTATATCATTTCCCAGTTGTCTCGGCCCTTGAATAAGCATAGCCATGTGTAGGTATTTTTCCTTCATGCATAACCAGGGGGAGGTTGTACATCCATACAAACACAGGCCATGTGCTATGATTGGTGTTCTGGTTGCCAAATGGATTCGTGCCATCACTACTAGCGCCAAGCACAATATGCTCCTTGGATCATTTGCAAAAAAATCAAATTCAGCATTTAATGCTCTCCACTAGCTAGCATCTGCGAGGTGTCTCAGCTTCGGCTCATCTCCATCATCTGGCTTCACCCTCTCCGTGTGCCAGCGCATAAGCTTTGCTTCCTAAGGATCTACGAAATACCGCTGTAGACGCGGAGTGATCGGAAAGTACCATACAACTTTCTGTGGAGCTTTCTTTCCGGCCTTTTTATATCGTGAAGCATTGCACTTTGGACAGATGGTTTTTTCCGCATGCTCGTTCCAATATATGATGCAATCATTGATGCATGTGTGATGTCTAATTTGTGGCAGATCAAGAGGGCACATGATTTTCTTTGCCTCCTCGACACTAGTAGGACACAGGCTTCGCGCGGGAAGAACCTTCTTTATATACTTCAGAAGCTCATCCAGGCTTGTATCTGTCCCTTCGTTTTTTTCCTTCGTCTTTAGAAGTTCTAGTGTGTAACTCAAGCGGGTCACCTCAGGATTGCAACAATCATACAAAGGGGTCATCGAGTCTACCTCCAGTTGCGCCAGTTTGGCCTCCTCTCTAGAAGCAGCACTATCGCTAGTCGTCTTCTTGCGAAGCATGTCTCGAACATGCGGGTCCCGCATGGCTGAACTTAGTAGCGACGAAGACGGCGGCGTGTCCGCGTCTTCTCCGCCTTGAACTGCCTCTTCGCCATCGACATTTCCGAGGTGGTCTTCCTCTTCGGGCACATAATCGGTCACCTCTTCGTCTGGTGGCCTCATGTCGTTATATCCTGCCCCGTCAACATCCTCATCATCATCATCATCTTCACTTATCCACTGAGTATGGCCATGCATGAAACCATGCATGAGCAGGTGCACCTTGAATGTGCCACCCTCAAAGGGGTCGAGCCTGACTTTTCCTTTGCATTTTTGACATGGACATAAAACATCCTTCAGTCTTTTTTCGTACATGTCATCCACAGCGGATTGCCAGTATATTTCCACCATCCTTCCATTGACCTTCATGATCACCTGCACGCAGAGCAAATATTATAACCATGTATATATGCATGCATGAATCAAATTCATACAAAAATTCGACATGACCTTCCCTAAACATAGGACATATTGAGTTTGCCCGAAATTTGCCGAAACGGAATTGAATCGACATTTTGGCAAAACATAGGCAACTCATGTCACCCACATTATTTCATCAAATACACAATGTAGGCAACTCAAATTATGACACACACAATTCGGTATATATATTCTCATATCGCCCATATATATATATAGTTTCGGTCCTATCCACACAAACACCTTTTTTTGCTCACCTATGTGTCGAGAGGGATATCGAGCACCTTTCTTCTTAATTACCTAGTAGCGCTAGATATATAGGTCTAACTAGCTAGCTTGCTAGGGACAGAGAGAGCTAGGGAGATAGTGGGAGAGGAGAGGGAGAGAAGAGGGAAGGCATTAATGGAAGGGGGAGGAGGGCAAAGAAGAGGGGGAGGGACGGCATTAATGGAGGGGTGGTGGTGGAGGGCACAAAGAAAAGGGGGTGGTGGAGGGAAAAGAGGAGGGGGAGGGAAGGGGCTCTAATGGAGGGGTGGTGGAGAGGCAAAGAAGAGGGGAAGGGAGGGGCCTCTAATGGAGGGGTGGTGGAGGGGCAAAGAAGAGGGGGAGGGAGGGCTCTAATGGAGGGGTGGTGGAGGGGGAGCATTGAAAGGAACAAGCAAGGTGCAAGGAAAGGGGGGAAAGGAAGGGGGAAGAAGAGAGGGGAGGAAGAAGGGGAAAGGTGGTAGGTGGCTGGCGGGCATAGCAGTGACGCGGGTCACCTATACGCGCTACTGCTATGGCAGCTTGCAAAATATCTATGGCGAGTATTGCACTACTTATAGCGCGGGCCAAAAACACACGCTACTGGTAAAATGTTATACATAGAAAAATTAGCAGTAGCGCGTTTAGACAAACAGCCACTATAGATCCTAAACTAGCAGTAGCGCAGGTTGGACGACAGGCGCCGCTGCTATATTTTGACCAGGGTGTGTGGTGTGTTACACTTAGAAGTAGAGTGGGGCTAGGTAACAAGTGGTGCTGCTAACATATACCAATAGCGCTCTTTATAGCCAACGCTACTACTAACTACTTGTAGCGTGGGGTTATAAACAAACGCTACTGGTAAACTTCTACCTATAAGCATTTTCCTAGTAGTGCATGTATGTACATGCTAGGCTCGTCAAGCTTAACCCAAGTGTTCCAAATGTGCAAAACTGGCTTGCACTCGTTGTATGTGAACGTAGAGTCTATCACACCCGATCATCACGTGGTGCTTCGAAACGACGAACTTCCGCAACAGTGCACACTTGGGGAGAACACAATTTTATATGGAAATTTTAGTGAGGGGTCACCTTATAATGCTACTGTTATCCTAAGCAAAATAAGATGCATAAAAGGATTAACATCACATGCAAATCATAAGTGACATGATATGGCCATCATCTTGTGCTTTTGATCTCCATCTCCAAAGCACCGGCATGATCTCCATCGTCACCGGCATGACACCACGATCTCCATGATCATAATCTCCATCATCGTGTCGCCATCGGGGTTGTCACGCCAACCATGCTTCTACAACTATTGCTACGGTTTAGCAATAAAGTAAAGCATTACATAGCGCATAAAGATTGACACGCAGGTCATACAATAATTAAAGACAACCCTATGGCTCCTGCCTGTTGCCGTATTCATCAACATGCAAGTCATGATAATCTATACAAACATGATCATCTCATACATCAACTATATCTCATCATGTCTTTGGCCATATCATATCACATCATACCCTGCAAAAACAAGTTAGACGTCCTCTACTTTGTTGTTGCATGTTCTACGTGGCTGCTATGGTATTCTGCAAAAACAATTCTTATCTACGCATAGCCACAACGGTGATATGCAAATTGCTATTCAACCTTCTACAAGGACCGCCTTTGTCGAATCCGATTCAACTAAGGTGGGAGAGACGGACACCCGCCAGCCATCTTTCTACACAAGTTGCATGTCTGTTGGTGGAACTGGTCTCATGTACATGGACATGTAAAGTTGGTCCGAGCCACTTCATCCCCCAATACCGCAGAATCAAAATAAGACTAGGAAGGAAGCAATCTGAATATCAACGCCCACAAACTCCTTTGTGTTCTACTCATGATGTCATCTACGCATAAACCTAGCTCATGATGCCACTATTGGGGAATATTGCATGGGAACAAAAAAATCATACGAACACCCAAGATCCAATCTAGGAGATGACCATCTATGAGAGGAGAGATTGCATCTACATACCCTTGTAGATCGCTAAACGGAAGGGTTAAGAAATGCGGTTGATGTAGTCGAACGTCTTCGTGATCCAATCACGATCCATCCTGCGAACTCCGATCTAGTGCCGAACGGACGGCACCTCCGTGTTCAACACATGTATGGCTTGCTGACGCCTTCACCTCCTCGATCCAGCGAGCGATGGTGAAGTAGTAGCTCAAGTCATCCGGAATCACAACGGCGTGGTGGCGGTGGTGGTGGCGGAATCTCAGCAGAGCTTCTCTACGCGCTACGGAGAAGAAGATGGCTATGAGGGAGAGGTGGAGCAGCGACGTGGCACGTATAGATCCATATATGGGTGCGGCTGCCCTCTCTCTACCTCTCTATATATAGGGGGAGGGAGGAGAGGAGGGGCTCCACTAGATCCAATCTAGGGGGCGGCGGCCACAAGAGGGAAACCCTAGATGGTTTTCCTCCCTAGGTGACTTGGCCCTCAAGGCAAAGGGGTGGGCTGCCCTGGGGAGGCGCACCACCTCCTTAGGCAACGTGGGAAGGGGTGAGGGGGGCGCACAGCCCCTTAGTGGGCTTGTGTGCCCCCTCCCCTTGGCCCATGAGGGCCCCCAACACTTGCCCCCCCCCCCCCAAACCCCTTTCGGTCATGCTGGTCATCACCCGGTACCCCTAGAACACTTCTGGACTCCAATACCCTTTGTCCAATATATCAATCTTCACCTCCGGACCATTTTGGAGTTCCTCGTCACGTCCGGGATCTCATCCAGGACTTTGAACAACCTTCGGTAACCACCATAATGACTCAATTGTACTTATATCGTCACCAAATGTGAAGTGTGTAGACCCTGCGGGTTCGAGAACTATGCAGACATGACCAAGACACCTCTATGGTCAATAACCAATAGCGGGACCAAGATGCCCATATTGGTTCCTACATATTCTACAAAGATCTTTATCAGTCGAACCTCAATGTCAAGGATTCAGCAAATCTCGTATGTAGTTCCCTTTGTCTATCGGTATTTTACTTGCCTGAGATTCAATCGTTGGTATCTCCATACCTAGTTCAATATCATTACCGGCAAGTCTCTTTGCTCGTTCTGTAATACAAGATCCTATGGCTAACTCATTAATCACATTGCTTGCAAGCTTCTTGTGATGTTGTATTACCAAGTGGGCCCTGAGATACCTCTCCACCACACGGAGTGAC
Organism: Aegilops longissima; assembly: GCA_021605205.1. NCBI lineage: Eukaryota > Viridiplantae > Streptophyta > Magnoliopsida > Poales > Poaceae > Aegilops > Aegilops longissima. The sequence goes on along the minus strand of CM038679.1, from coordinate 613,886,943 downwards.
AAATCCCAGTATTGATCCCTGCCAACTCAACACACACCCTCAGAGATACATGTAGAGCAACTTTATAGTCACCCAGTTACGTTGCGACATTTGGTACACAAATGGTACTCCTCTTGTGTCAGTGAGTTGCATGATCTCATGGTCATAGGAACATATACTTGACATGCAGAAAACGATAGCAATAAACTTGATACGATCATATGCTACATTTTAGTTTGGGTCTTGTCCATCGCATCATTCTCCCAATGATGTGACCCCGTTATAAAATGACAACTCATGTCTATGGCTAGGAAACCATAGCCATCTTTGATCAACGAGCTAGTCATGTAGAGGCTCACTAGGGACACGTTGTTGTCTATGTATCCACACATGTATCTGAGTTTCCGATCAATACAATTCTAGCATGGATAATAATCGATTTTCATGAACAAGGAAATATGATAATAACCAATTTATTATTGCCTCTAGGGATATTTCCAACACCTTGATGTGAAGATCACTGAGATTCACACCATAGTGGAGAAGCTGAGAGATGATGCAGAGGAAAGAGATGACAGACCTACTACAGACAAATTCCAGTCAATGCCAAGGGCACAGAGGTCCATTGATGAGCCAGTTGCAGACATGAGGCCTGCTCATTCTGCTCCTGCCAGCACAGCCACAGTTGCCCCTCCAGTGTCAACTCCACCTGCTCCATAGAATTCAGCAGAAGCCTTTGCACATGGACTCATCTCCATGCCGTCTATGCACACCGGAGATACAAGCCAGAAGACCCCTTTAGGAGCTTCCGGAGATCGTGCTTAGAGTGTTGTATAGGACTATACGTTTTCGAACTTTTTGGTAACTTGTTGCCAAAGGGTGAGAAAGTGTATAGATCATAGGGTTCGAGAGAGAGTGCCTTTTGTTTTTGTTGGTCTTATTTGCCTTGCTACTTGCTACTTTGCTTTGGTCGTTTCTACTTCATGCTACATTTGTGTTATGCTCGTGAGATGCCTTGTGTGTTTGATCATACCATGCTTAATGTGTGCTTGCATGTTTATCCCTATGAATGTTTGTGTGATAATTCACTTGTATGTTTGGTGATGATTGCATGTTATTTAACTCTTATCATTTTGTGTGCTCCACCAAGATGTATGTGACATGGAGGAGTGACCCATGATCATAATTGATTGTGCATTTGCATTCAAATGCAAATTTTAAATGATGCACAAATTAAAGGGGAGCTCTTGCTTATCACATACTTCTCAAAGAAATGATGTATTTCATTCATATTATCATTTGTCGAAGCTTTGATCTATATGTTGTCATCAAATACAAAAAAGGGGGAGATTCAGAGTGCAACTAATCCCCGGGTGGTTTTGGTAATTCATAACAACATATAGCTCATTGAACTAGTATCCATACAAGTTTAATATTTTAGAAAGTTCAATGAATGGCATGGCATGGACTAGAGATGTGGACCCCTCAAAATGCTAAGGACACATATTGGGAAAAGCTCAAGACTCTTCATTTCTATTTTAGTGATCCAAGGTCACATTGAGTCCATAGGAAAGCCAATACTATTAAAACGGGATGAGTCGTTGCTTAATGAATTGCTTGCCAGTGATATTGCTCCAAAACCCTCAACCACTTTCTCATTCCAAATATGTCAAAACCCTAAACTCCAACTCGGCCCCACCGATATTTCCTACTCGGTGCCACCGAGTTCATATGACATAGCCACTGCCTGAAACCCTAACAGTTCAGTCACACCGATACAGATCTCGGTCTCAGCGAGATGGCCTTGCCAATTCTCTGTTGCCTGTTGCAATTATTTTGGACTCACCAAAATAACAATCAGTCTCCCCGAGCTGACTTGACATTTTCTCTGTTGCCTTATGGTTTCACTTTGGTCTCACCGAGTTGATATTTGCCCTTTGCCCTAGCACATCAGTCCCATCGACTTGTTCCAGTCGGTCCCACCGAGATCCCTAATGTTCACATTTTGAACTGAATCAGTCTCACCGAGTTCTTCTATTCGGTCTAACCGAGTTGGGTCAAATATGTGTAACGGTTGGATTTTGTGTGGAGGCTATATATACCCCTCCACTCCCTTCTCCATATGAGAGAGAGCCATCAGAACATGCCTACACTTCTAGCTTACATTTTCTGAGAGAGAACCACCTACTCATGTGTTGAGGTCAAGATATACAAATCCTACCACAAGAATCTTGATCTCTAGCCTTCCCCAAGTTGCTTTCCACTCAAATCATCTTTCCACCATATCCAAATCTGTGACAGAGAGTTGAGTGGTGGAGAGACTATCATTTGAAGCACAACAGCAAGGATTTCATCATTATCACACCATCTATTACCTTTTGGAGAGTGGTGTCTCCTAGATTGGTTAGGTGTCTCTTGGGAGCCTCCGACAAGATTGTGGAGTTGAACCAAGAAGTTTGTAAGGGCAAGGAGATTGCCTACTTTGTGAAGAACTACCCGAGTGAGGCAAGTCCTTCGTGGGCAATGGCCATGATGGGACAGACAAGGTTGCTTCTTAGTGGACCCTTCATGGGTGGAGCCCTCCGTGGACTCGTGCAGCAGTTACCCTTCGTGGGTTGAAGTATCCATCAACGTGGATGTACAATCGCACCACCTATCGGAACAATGCCAAAACTCTCCGTGTCTTCATTGCGTTTGAACTCTCCAAACCCTTCCCCCTTACGTTCATATGCAATGTTTAACTTTCTGGTGCTACACTCTTAGAATTGTATGTGTAGGGTGATTGCTTGACTTGTGCTAATTGCTAAAATCTGCCCCATAACTAAAATTGGGAAAAGGTTAGATTTTTATTTGGTCAAGTAGTCTAATCACCCCCCCCCCTATAGACCTACTTTCGATCATACATTAATGTTGAGTGTTAGCATGGCCGGATCTCTTCTACCATGAATTATAATGTTTAGTCGCTGCTTGAACTTTGGAGGTGCTCTGCATTTATGTTTTCTAGTCACAGAAAGGGCTAGCAAGATACCATTATTGTCATATTATATCATGATCATTTTGACAAAGTGTTGGCATTTGAGATATTTTATTATTGCTCGCTAGTTGATTATGCCATTGATATGAGTGAATATAATTTCTAAGGGTTATCATTTGCATGGTTATTTATGATCTTTTCTATAAACTTGGGTATTATTTAAGCATATATATAGACACAAGAACAAAAGAGTTCGTAAAAGTTTTTATTTATCACTTTCAGTTTCTGAACTGAATTGCTTGAGGGCAAGCAATGTGTTTGGGGGAGATAATTGTCCGGTGTATTCTGGAACTCTTCCGGAGACCGAATACTATCATCCTATATATCAATCTTTACCTCTGGACCATTCCGGAGCTCCTCGTTATGTCCATGATCTCAACCAGGACTCCAAACAACATTCGTTCACCAACATACATAACTCATATAATACTATATCGTCAACGGACATTTAGCGTCCGGACCCTACGGGTTCGAGAATGTTGTAGACATGACCGGGACGCTCTCCGGTCAGTAACCAATAGCGGGACCTGGATGCCCGTATTAGTTCCTACATATTCTACGAAGATCTTTATCAGTCGAACTTTATGACAAGATACGTAGTTCCCTTTTTCCGGCGATATGTTACTTGCTCGAGATTCGATCGTCGGTATCTCCATACCTAGTTCAATCTCGTTACCGGCAAGTCTCTTTACTCGTTTCGTAATACATCATCTTGTAACTAACTCCTTAGTCACTTTGATTGCAAGCTTCTTGTGATGCTATATTACCGAGAGGGACAAAGATACCTCTCTATCATACGGAGTAACAAATCCCAGTCTCGATCCATGCCAATTCAACAAACACCTTCAGAGATACCTGTAGAGCACCTAACGAAGTGAAATTTGATACACACAAGGCATTCCCCCCGGAGTCCATGAGTTGCATGATCTCATGGTCGAAGGAACATATATTTGACATTAAGAAAGCAGTAGCAATAAGCTGAACGATCATATGATATGCTAACATTACATCATTCTCCTAATGACGTGATCTCGTTATCAAATGACAACTCGTGTCTATGATCAGGAAACCTTAACCATCTTTTGATCAATGAGCTAGTCTAGTGGCGGCTCAATAGAGACTTGGTAACTGTTTATGTATTCACAAATGTATTTAAGTTTCCGATCAATAAGATTATAGCATGAATAATAAACCTTTATTATGATTAAGGAAATATAATAATAACCGCTTTATTATTGCCTTTAGGGAATATTTCCAATAGTCTCCCACTTGCACTAGAGTCTATAATCTAGATTACATATTAATGAATCTAACACCATGGAGTCTTGGTGTTGATCATGTTTTGCCCATGGAAGTGGTTTAGCTAACGGGTCTGCTACATTCATATCTGTATGTAACTTTGCAAATTTTTATATCTCCTTCCTTGACATAATCACAAATGAAGTTGAAGCATCGCTTGATGTGTTTGGTTCTCTTGTGAAACCTGATGTCCTTTGCTACGGAAATTGCTCAAGTGTTGTCACAAAAGATTGTCATTGGACCCGATGCACTCGGTATTACACCCAGATCGGATATGAACTCCTTCATCCAGACTCCTTCATGCGCTGCTTCTGGAGCAGCTATGTACTCTGCTTCACATGTAGATCCCGCCACGACGCTCTGCTTATAACTGCACCAACTGATAGCTCCACCATTCAATATAAACACGTATCCGGATTGCGACTTAGAGTCATCCGGATTTGTGTCGAAGCTAACATCAATGTAACCCTTTACGGCGAGCTCCTCGTCACCTCCATAAACGAGAAACATATCCCTGGTTCTTTTCAGGTATTTCAGGATATTCTTGACCGCTGTCCGGTGATCCAATCCTGGATTACTTTGGTACCTCCCCGCCAAACTTATGGCAAGGCACAGATCAGGTCTGGTACACAACATGGCATACATTATAGAGCCTATGGCTGAGGCATAGGGAATGACTTTCATTCAATCTATATCTTCTATCATGGTTGTACTTTGAGTCTTACTCAATTTTACACCTTACAACACAAGCAAGAACCCTTTCTTTGACTTGTCAATTTTGAACTTCTTCAGAACTTTTTCAAGGTATGTGCTTTGTCAAAGTCCTATTAAGCGTCTCGGTCTATCCCTATAGATCTTGATGCCCAATATGTAAGCAGCTTCACCGAGGTCTTTCATTGAAAAATTCTTATTCATATATCCTTTTATGCTATCCATAAATTCTATATCATTTCCAATCGGCAATATGTCATCCACATATAATATCAGAAATGCTACAGAGCTCCCACTCACTTTCTTGTAAATACATGCTTCACCGTAAGTCTGTATAAAACCAAATGCTTTGATCACAACATCAAAGCGTACATTCCAACTACGAGATGCTTGACCAGTCCATAAATGGATCGCTGGATATTGCACACTTTGTTTGCACCCTTAGGATCAGCAAAACCTTACTCTTGCATCATATACAAATGTTCTTTAAGAAACCCATTAAGGAATACGGTTTTGACGTCCATTTGCCAGATTTCATAATCATAAAATGCGGCAATTTCTAACATGATTATGATAAACTTAAGCATCGCTACGGGTGAGAAAGTCTCATCGTAGTCAACCCCTTGAACTTGTTGAAAACCTTTTGCGACAAGTCGAGCTTTGTAGACAGCGATATTACCATCGGCGTCCATCTTCCTCTTGAAGATCCATTTATTCTCAATGTCTTGCCGATCATCGAGCAAGTCCACCAAAGTCCACACTCAATTCTCATACATGGATCCTATCTCAGTTTTCATGGGCTCGAGCCATTTGTTGGAATCTGGGCTCATCATAGCTTCTTCATAGTTCATAGGTTCGCCATTGTCTAACAACATGACTTCTAGGATAGGATTATTGTACCACTCTGGTGTGGTACGTGTTTTTGTCGACCCACGAGGTTCACGGGAACGGTTTTCTCTGATGTGCTACTTTCCAATTCGAGAGAAGGTACAACTATCTCATCAAGTTCTACGACTTTCCTCCCACTCACTTCTCTTGAGAGAAACTCCTTCTCTAGAAATGACACATTGTTAGCAACAAAGATCTTGTCATTGGATCTGTGGTAGAAGGTATACCCAATAGTTTATTTAGGGTATCCTATGAAGACACACTTCTCTGCTTTGGGTTTGAGCTTATTAAGATGAAGCCTTTTGACATAAGCGTCGCATCCCCAAACTTTAAGAAACGACAGCTTAGGTTTCTTGCCAAACCCTAGTTCATATGGTGTCGTCTCAATGAATTTAGACGGTGCCCTATTTAACGTGAATGCGGCTTTCTCTAATGCATAACCCCAAAACAATAGCGGCAAATCTGAAAGAGATATCATAGAACGCAACATATCTAATAAAGTACGGTTACGATGTTCAGACACACCATTACGCTGTGGTGTGCCAGGTGGCGTGAGTTGTGAAACAATTCCACATTGTTTTAAATGAAGGCCAAACTTGTAACTCAAATATTCAGCTCCGTGATCAGATCGGAGAAACTTTATTTTCTTGTTACGACAATTCTTCACTTCACTCTGAAATTCTTTGAACTTTTCAAATGTTTCAGACTTGTGTTTCATCAAGTAGATATGCCCATACCTACTCAAATCATCTGTGCAGGTTAGAAAATAACGATACCCACCGCGTGGTTCAACACTCATCGGACCGCATACATCGGTATGTATTATTTCCAAGAAGTTATTAGCTCGCTCCATTGTTCCGGAGAATGGAGTTTTAGTCATCTTACCCATGAGGCATGGTTCTAAAGCATCAAGTGATTTCAAAAGTCCATCTACATGGAGTTTCTTCATGCGCTTTACACCAGTATGACCTAAACGATAGAGCCACAAGTATGGTGCACTATCATTATCAAATTTACATCTTTTGGCATCAATATTACAAATATGTGTATCACTACGATCGAGATTCAACAAGAATAGACCATTCACTAAGGGTGCATGACCATAAAATATGTTACTCATATAAACTGAACAACCATTATTCTCTAACTTAAATGAATAATCGTCTCGCAATAAACAAGATCTAGATATAATGTTCATGCTCAATGCTGGGACCAAATAACAATTATTGAGGTCTAAAACTAATCTCGAAGGTAGATGTAGAGGTAGCGTGCCGACGGCGATCACATGAACCTTGGAACCATTCCCGACGCGCATCATCACCTCGTCCTTAGCCAATCTTCGTTTATTCCGCAGATCATGTTTCAAGTTACAAATATGAGCAAAGGAACCAGTATCAAATACCCATGCGCTACTACAAGCACTAGTAAGGAACATATCAATTACATTTATATCAAATATACCTTTGCTCACTTTGCCATCCTTCTTATATACCAAGTACTTGGGGTAGTTCCGCTTCCAGTGACCATTTCCCTTGCAGTAGAAGCACTCAATTTCAGGCTTGGGACCAGCTTTGGGCTTCTTCATGGGAGCGGCAAATTGCTTGCCTGTCTTCTTGAAGTTCCCTTTATTTCCCTTGCCCTTTTTTCTTTAAACTGGCGGTCTTGTTTACCATCAACACTTGATGCTCTTTCTTGATTTCTACCTCTGCAGATTTCAACATTGTGAAGGGCTCGGGAATCATTTTTGTCATCCATTGCGTATTATAGTTCATCATGAAGCCTTTGTAGCTTGGTGGCAGTGACTGAAGAACTCTATCAATAACACTCTAAACTGGAGGATCAATTCCCAGCTGATTCAAGTGGTTGTGGTACCCAGACATTCTGAGTATGTGTTCACTGACAGAACTATTCTCCTCCATATTACAGCTAAAGGACTTGTTGGAGACTTCATATCTCTTGGGTATTAGCTTGAAATATCAACTTCAGCTCTTGGAACATCTCATATGCTCCATGGCATTAAAAACTCTTTTGAAGTCCCAGTTCCAAGCTGTAAAGTATGGCACACTGAATTATTGAGTAGTCATCAGATCGAGTCTGCCAGGCATTCATAACGTCTGCCTCAGCTCATGCAGCAGGTCTATCACCTAGCGGTGCATCAAGGACATAATTCTTCTATGCAGCAATGAGGATAATCCTCAAGGTACGGACACAGTCCATGTAGTTGCTACCATCAAGTTTCAAATTAGCTTTCTCTAGGAACGTATTAAAATTCAAGGGAACGTTAGCACGGGCCATGGATCTACAACATAGATTTGCAAAGACTATTAGGACTAAGTTTATGATAAATTTTCAGAATTGATAAATGTCGAACGTTCGGATTTTAAGAATAGCAACCCAAACATTTTTCATGGCAACTTTAGTTCACGCAAGGTTGACAAACATGGCAATTTTCTGTCAAGAAAACTATGTGGGACAAAGTTGCCATGTGTTAACAACTAAACTTGCTACATCGCATCAACTAAAGTTGCCATCAAAAAATGTTCGGAATGACATGCTTAAAATCCGAACATTCGGGATTTATGGGGTCCCTAAATTTTAGTTCAATTAATCAAATTAATAAAGAACTCACACTTAAATCAACATCCCTCAAGTTGTCTAAGTAATACATGATCCAAATCAACTAACCCATGTCCGATCATCACGTGAGATGGGGTAGTCTTCAATGGTGAACATCTCCATGTTGATCATATCTATTATATGACTCATGTTCGACCTTTCGGTCTCCAGTGTTCTGAGACCATGTCTGTACATGCTAGGCTCGTCAAGTTTAACCCAAGTATTCTGCATGTGCAAAACTGTCTTACACCCATTTTTCTGTGAACATAGAGTCTATCACACCCGATCATCATGAGGTACTTCAAAACGAAGAACTTTAGCAACAGTGCATACTCGGGGAGAACACTTTTATCTTGAAATTAAGTGAAGGGATCATCTTATAATGCTACCGTCGAACTAAGAAAAATAAGATGCATAAAGGATAAACATCACATGCAATCAAAATATGTGACATGATATGGCCATCATTATCTTGTGCTTTTGATCTCCATCTCCAAAGCAACGGCATGATCTTCATCATCACTGGCACGACACCTTGATCTCCGTTGTTGTGTCGGGGTCGTCCCGCCAACTATTTCTTCTACAACTATTGCTAACGCATAGCGACAAAGTAAAGCAATTACATGGCGCTTAGTGATTGACACAAAGGTCATACAATAAATTAAAGACATCCCTCAGGCTCCTGCCGGTTGTTGTACTCATCGACATGCAAGTCGTCAACTTATTACAAAACATGATCATCTCATACATCAACATATATCATACCACGTCTTGACCATATCACATCACAACATACCCTGCAAAAAAAAGTTAGACGTACTATACTTTGTTGTTGCAAGTTTTACGTTGATGCTAAGGGCAACTAACAAGAACCGTTCTTACCTACGAAAAACCACAACGGTGATTATCAAGTTTCTATTCAACCTTCTGCAAGGACCACTGTAGTCAAATCAGATTCAACTAAAGTGGGAGAAACAGACACCCGCCAGCCACCTTTATGCAAAACAAGTTGCATGTTAGTCGGTGGAACCGGTCTCATGTATGTGGACATGTAAGGTTGGTCCGAGCCGCTTCATCCCACAATACCACCGAATCAAAAGAAGACATTAGTGGTAAGCAATATGAACATTACCGCCCACAACTCCTTTGTGTTATACTAGTGCATATCATCTACGCATAGACCTGGCTCATGATGCCACTATTGGGAACGTTGCATGGAAAACAAAAAAGAAATTATGCACACGCAAGATCTATCCACGGAGATGCATAGCTACAAAAGAGGTAGATCGCTAAGCGGAAGCGTTTATCAATGCGGTTGATGTACACCTTCATGATCCGTTCCGATCAAGCACCAAACGTACTGCACCTCCGTGTTCAGCAGACATTCAGCTCAATGACGTCATCGCCTTCTCGATCCAGCAAAAGGGGCGAAGTAGTAGATGAGTTCCGGCAGCACGACGGTGTGGTGACGGTGGTGGTGAAACTATTTCCACAAGGCTTCGCCAAGCATAACGGATTTAAAGCTGGTGAGGAACTAGATGGTTAGCCTAGCTCTAATTAGTCAACTAGGACCAACTAGAACTAGAACAACTAGAGGAGGCTCCAAAATTTGTGTTCTAGGGGCTAGCACTACTCCTCTATTTATATATTGAGCCTGGGTTCCTAACATTGGGAGAGGGCCTCCCCAAAGTCGGTTTGGAACACAAGGAAGAGTCCTTCTCGGATTCCAGCACCAGATGCCACAGTCCTTGGCGTCTGGCCCAGACGCCATGGTCCCTGGCGTCTGCTCCCTGACCTCCACAAAACTTCCTTTTGCACCGACCTAAAGCCCCGTGGGCCTTACCCCTTGGACCAACCAACCTTTCGATGATCCGATAATTATCCGGTGTATTCTGGAACTCTTCCGGAGACCAAAACTATCATCCTATATATCAATCTTTACCTCTGGACCATTTCGGAGCTCCTCGTTATGTCCGTGATCTCATCCGGGACAATGAACAACATTCGGTCACCAACGTACATAACTCATATAATACTATATCGTCGACGAACGTTAAGTGTGTGGACCCTACGGCTTTGAGAATGATGTAGACATGACCGAGACGCCCATATTGGTTACTGCATCTTCTATGAAGTTCTTTATTGGTTGAACCTTTATGACAATACACGTAGTTCCCTTTGTCCATCGGCATGTTACTTGCCCGAGATTCGATCGTCGGTATCTCCATACCTAGTTCAATCTCGTTACCGGCAAGTCTCTTTATTCGTTATGTAATACATCATCTTGTAGCTAACTCCTAAGTCACTTTTCTTGCATGCTTATGGTAATGTTGTATTACCGAGAGGGCCCAGAGATACCTCTCTGTCATACAGAGTGACAAAACCCAGTTTCAATCCATGCCAATTTAACAGACACCTTCGAAGATACCTATAGAGCACCTTTATGATCACCCAATTACGAAGTGGAGTTTGATACACACAAGGCATTCCTCCGGAGTACGTGAGTTGCATGATCTCATGGTCGAAGGAATATGTATTTGACATTTAGAAAGCAGTAGCAATAAACTGAACGATCATATGTTATGCTAACGGATGAGTCTTTTCCATCACATTATTCTCCTAATGACGTGATCCCGTAATCAAACGACAACTCATGTCTATGGTCAGGAAACCTTAACCATCTTTTGATCAATGAGCTAGTCTAATAGAGCCTCACTAGGGACTTGGTACTAGTTTGTGTATTCACACATGTATTTAAGTTTCCGATAAATACAATTATAACATGAATAATAAACCTTTTCATGATTAAGGAATTATAATTAATAATAACCACTTTATTATTGCCTCTAGGGCATATTTCCAACATAATATCCCTTAGTTTCCTTATGGACACCGCTGCCATGGGAGGGTACGAAAAAAGATGTCATGCAAGTTCTTTTCCATAAGCACGTATTCCCATTTGTGTAATACATGCCTGCATTATATCGATGAGCTGGAGCTAGTTCTGTGTCACCCTAGGTTATAACTGTTATATGATGAATATTATCCAACGATATCACCGATCAAGTGCCTACGAGTTTTCCACATATTGATCTTGCTATGTTACTATTGTTGCTGATACTGTTACAATTGCTACAAAACTATCACTGATGTTACCGTCACTATTGCTACCGTTACTACTGCTATCAAAACTATCATACTACTGTGCTACTGATCACTTGGCTGCAGATATTAATCTCTAGGTGTGGCTGAATTGACATATCACCGATCAAGTGCCTACTTACAGATATTAAATCTCTAGGTTTGGCTCCCCTTGTGTCGAATCAATAAATTTGGGTTGAATACTCTACCCTCAAAAATTGTTGCGATCCCCTATACTTGTGGGTTATCAGACAACACCTTCATCTTGACTATAGTCGGAGTCGGAGTGATAACTTCTCTCAGAGTGAGTGACTGAATCGCAGCAAGAAACCCATTCACCGACATGAGCTTGATGTATTTGTCTTGTGTAGCTCTTTGATGATTTGTGTTTCCTTTCCGAATCCTTGCTTCTTCGAGAGGGTCTTCGTTCATAACGATCATCTCTACTCCTCCTCTCTCTATGAGGTGATTCATCTCTTCTACTTCTTATTTTAGATGAGTCTTCTCTTTTCCTGTGGGGTATCGTACACTCACTGGAATAGTTTCTGGGTCTTCCACAGTTGTAGCAATTATGTTCCCGACTAGAAGATCTTTTGTCATTGTAGGATCTTTGATTGGAGCTTCCATCTTTGCTTCGACTCTTGTAGAATTTGCCGAAGTTCTTCACCATAAGACTTATTTCCTCATTGGAGACTAGCTTGTCACTTGATGTTGTAGGAGCATCACTTGAAGCTTTGTATGCACCACTTGAATTGCCGTGGAGCTCCCCCTTATCCTTTAGTGACATTTCATGAGCGACAAGTCTTCCAATGACTTCTGTGGGCTTGAGATCTTTTTAATTGGGCATCATTTGGATCAATGTGCACCCGTATCTGATACATCTCCGTCGTATCTATAATTTTTTTGTTCCATGCCAATATTCTACAACTTTTACATACTTTTGGCAACAATTTATATGATTTTCTTGGACTAACATATTGATCTAGTGCCCAGTGCCAGTTCCTATTTGTTGCATGTTTTCGTTTTGCAGAAAATCCATATCAAACAAAGTCCAAACACGATAAAAACTTACGGAGATTTTTTTGGAATATATGTGAATTTTGGGAAGTGGAATCAACGCAAGGCAGTGCCTGAGGGGTCCAGAAGACCAAGGGGTGCGCCCCCTACCCAAGGCGCGGCCAGGGGGCTTGTGGCCAGCCCAAAGGTCGGTTGGAGTTATCCTTTGGATGCAAGGAAGCTAATATCCGGATAAAAATCGTGTTAAAATTTCAGCTCAATCGGAGTTACGGATCTCCGGGAATTTAAGAAACGGTGAAAGACTAGAAATACGGGTCGTGAAACAAAAGAGAAACATAGAGAGATCCAATCTCAGAGGGGCTCTCACCTGTAACACTCCAAAAATTTTAATTTTTGGTTTTTATCAAATTCCTTAATTTATTGGAAGGAGGTTATTTAAATTTTTTTAAGAGATTCTCCTTCTCAAAAATTTTCTTTTATGACAAGTATTTATTTGTGTGTTCTTCCCAACCTTGATTTTTGGTCTTGAGGGTTTTCATCTTGTGTTTGCTCAAAACAAATAATTTTTGGAAGGATTTTATAATTCTTTTTATTAAAAAGATTTTCTATAAATTATGGATTTATTCTTTCCCATTCAAAAGATTTCTCTTTGGCCATGACCTATGTGAAAACTTTCTTCCAAACCCACCTACCTACTTTGGGTCAACCCAAGCATCCAATTCCAGCAAGTTTCAACTTCCCCTAGATCTTATTTCTATTTATTTTAACCTCAAAATCCTTTCTGTCATTTAATTTGGACCTTAGAGATTTACAAAGGAACTGCCAGATTTCCTTTGAGTTTTGACTCGAAATAAACTCCTCTGACTAGTCCTTAGCACCCTCAACCAAGATCCATCAAGATCTGCTGGTCTACAGTTCAAAATTTTCAAAATTTGCTTGCTGCAAGTTTGGACCAGATTTGCCATTTTTGATGAAATTCATTCTTTTTCTTTTCCTAAAAATCTGAGATAATTCAGGCAGCCTCCAGATGCATCAAGAGATCACCTCACCAAGGATCGGCTCAAGGAAAAAAATTCACGTGCCTAAATCATTTCATCGAACAGCTGGTGTGCACTGTTTCTGTCAAATTAAGAAAAGTTCAGTGCTCAGTTTGCAGTGGCAGTGTCGTTTTCTTCATAACCCCAGCGTCGATCTCGCCAGTGCACGCGTTGGCGCCTTGCTCACTGCTCCCCCTTCTTATCCATCGCGCCACACGGTCGTCTGGACGGATGCAAGCGTCGGTGGTAAGCTGGCAGGGGTACATCGCCCCCGTGAGCGGCGGCAGCAATGCTCGCTGCGGCCGCCAGAGAAGCTCAGCGAGGTACGGCGCCGTCCAGCACCGCCCACACCACCAGGAGCCTCCGCGTGGCCGTCCTCTTCTCTGCATGCGCTGTAGGACCGTCGCCGTGGCCCAGAAAGCACAGAGCGCGCTCTCTGCCGCCGACGTGCCCGTGAGGTCGTTCCGTCGAAGGCCTGGAGTATCGCCCAAGTTATACCAAGATTAGCCGTTGAATGGAGCCAGTGGACCAATCCGAAGACGCCCAGTCACCTAAACCTCCAGCCTGACCACTACCTCGCCGTAATCGCTCACCGGAGTAATCCCGTTCTCGGCAACCACCTCGGGCCGGCTATAAATGGAGGCCCCGAGCTCGTTCTCGACCCAGCACCTCCCCTCCTCGCCTCAGAGCCTCGCCGCACTCATCAGAGGGCCTCGGGAGAGCTTTCTTCCCCGACTTCGGCCGCCCCGATCCGCTTCGGGCTCCGCCAAGTTTCTCTCTGGTGAGAGCACCCCCGCCTCCCAAACTGTGCCAGTAGCCTCCTAGTAAACCCACTCCTCTAACCCACGCTTCAATTTGGCGTCTGCGGCCCTCCTCGGTGAGATCCATCCTCGACCGAACCACCGTCCGCCGAAGAGGAGGCCGCCGTCGATGTGGTGCTCGCCAACGACCAACTCTACCACCCATAAGCGCGGAGAGCTCCGTGAGTCCGTAGGTACCGTCCACTCCCCCTGCCTCGCCGTGGATCGACGCCGGCGACCACCGCGAGCCTCGGGCGCCGGCGGGACTCTGTTCTGATTTTTAAACCTTATGGGTGGGACCCCCTCGTCAGCCTCTCCTCTTTTTTTCTTTTGTCGAAACATTTTCTGAAAGCGCCTTCGGGCAAAGTACGTTTCCCTTTTGGGTTGGCGTATTTCTAACCGAAGCGTTCTCTATTTTTCTAAACTAGCCCATGGAAAGTTTCTGTTTCATCACAGATTAGTCCCTGGACTAAAACCTTAATAACTTTAAAACAAAAGATGATTTTGAGTTGATTATTTTTCTGTCGTATTTATTTTTGTATCTAGTTTTTTATCATATTTATTTGAAAACTATTTGGAACAATTTTTATGCACGCACGGTATTTACGTTAGTATCCAATTTCTTTTATAACGTAGATACCGAAGGAGGTGACGGAGCCGCAAACTTCACCGAGCTAGACTCCGACTACTCCGAACCAGGCAAGCATGTTTGAACCTTTGATATGATGAGTGTATTGCATGTTTGCTTGAGTAGTTTTCTCATGGCATGTTTATATAAGCATTAGTGAATGTTATATTGCATGCAAGGCAAGCTACAAGTGAGCTTCAAAATTTGATGTGTTCATATGATGGTGAGATAACCTGATTACGTGGTGGCATGATAGGTTGCAAGCTGGTATTGTTGAAGCATGCCAGTCTTATGTCAACCGTTTAACTCCAGTATTAACGTGGATCAAGTCATGTTCCCGTTCGTCCCCTTTTTCGTGCTGCCACATGTCTTCTGCAAAAAATGCGGTCTAGTCAGTTGCAAACCTCTTTCCTTGTACACAACAAATAGAGGGGCCGTGATGAGGGTTCCATGGCCCTGGATTAAAGCCCTTCATCCGGTCAGGGGGCATCGGTGTTTCCGGTTGGGACTGAGAGGGGGGCACCCCTTAGAGCGCGCGATATAAATTTGATCCCATGCTACTCGAGGTTGTGGCCTCCCCGTCTTAGAGTTTTTATTGAACGTTGCCTAGGGTGATTCCTGGCAGCGAATGTGGAATGGGTGTGTATTGGTTAGATGTGTTTCTTCTAAAATACCGTAAACAGAACTAGTCCTTTATGACTACGGAAATCCGTTGGCTGTGGGTAAAGAGTACAAACTCTGCAGAGTCAAAACCATTCAACCAACCGTGTCCGTGGTCAAGCACTGTGATCAACATATCAATGATACTATCAGTGTCAGTCTCAACGTCCGTCTCAACGTCAATCTCAGTGTCAGACTCAGCGACAATCTCCGGTGAAGAAACATGAGTGGTAAACCCGGCTGAATGTTATTCCTGTGAATGGACTAACCAGTTTATTATTATGTACTGACTATTTCCTTGGGATGATTTAAATTCATGAGCTATTTGAATTCGAAAGGTGAAATATAAGCCCTTTATGTGATGCCGCTCAGACGTCCGACTGTGGCATTCTTGTTATTTACTTTTGATATAAGCCCTTTATGTGATGTCGCTCAGACGTCTGACTGTGGCATTCTTGTTATTTACTTTTGATATAAGCCCTTTATGTGATGTCGCTCAGACGTCTGACTGTGGCATTCTTGTTATTTACTTTTGATATAAGCCCTTTATGTGATGTCGCTCATACGTCCGACTGTGGCATTCTTGTTATTTACTTTTGATATAAGCCCTTTATGTGATGTCGCTCAGACGTCCGACTGTGGCATTCTTGTTATTTACTTTTGATATAAGCCCTTTATGTGATGTCACTCAGACATCCGACTGTGGCATCCATGTTATTTACTTTCATTATAAGCCCTTTTCGAGATGTCGCTTAGACGTCCGACTGTGGCACGTACTGTCATTTACATTTCAATATAAGCCCTTTATGTGGTGTCATACGACGCCCGACCGCTGCATGTTAATTTATTTTACCTCGGGCGCCGCCGGACACCGATTAGTCTTCAGCTATTTTATTGGGATTTCGGGAGGACTACCGCCTGACTTCCTTTTTATTTAACATGCAGTGCAAAGTTATTATCTGAGTGTGCATTACTAGTCTGCTCATGTGCATCATGTTTACATTTGTTATATATTTTGTCCAAACTATCTTGTGAGTACATTCAAAGTACTCACCTGGCTTGTTGATTTGGCTAGATGTTGACGAAGGCGATCATATGGATGAAGAGTACGATAGCGAGTCCGACGCCTAGAGAAGTCCCAGTCAGTCCCGTGCGATCCTGGAGTTGGTCACTTGTATTATATACGCTTCCGCTACCCAAAATAAATCACCAAGCCTCACTCCGGCGCTTGATGGGCTGTAAGATTTAGGAGCCATGTCACCCACTTCACTGTGACATAATCACCACCACTTTTATTACGAGTCAGTAGTTATGCCACCATACTCCCTGTGTCATATCCGCCTTTATGTATAATATCGGCATGCTTGTAATAAATTGTTGAGCATCCTCAGCTCAACCTTGTATAATATTTAGTACTTCTGGATTTCTGTATCAAGGATTTTTCCACCAGTAAGGAGGATTCTTCTATACTGGTCCGATATAATGGCCGATTTTTCAATAAATATTTTATTGGAAAACCGGTCCTGACATCCTTGGTATCAGAGCCAGGCTGACTGTAGGAAGCCACTAGGTGCAATCGCTAATCGGTTATTAGCGTAATAAGTGCTATTTTAACATTTTGCGAATGTAGCAATTTTCTGTTAGTCATCATAAATTTATGATTTGACTATTCAGAATTTTTGTCTACTTTTGTAGATGGCTGGCAGCGACTGTGAGTCACAGGTGTTCGCCAATGTACCTGAGGGATTTATCAAGCTTCTCGTCTCCATCACCAAGGTCGCGATCGGGCCATCGGTTCGTCCGGAGTTCACACTGTACCAGCACAAGATCAGCGACAGCGTGTCTATGCACCAGGGCGCGGTGCAATTCAAGGGAGGACGTTCTGAGTCACGCCGCTTCCGATTTGTGGGAAGGGCCAAGCCTACGGAGAGGCATGCCATGCAGATGGCTGCCCGTGAGGCGACAGCTCGTCTCCGGGACGCTCTCCCTTCGATGAAGGCTCGTCGCTACTACTACCTCCCATGTCACGTGCCATACACTTGTCACTATGCATTCGCTTGCCCTAGGGGAGAGAGAGATGAGGCTATTGGAATGTTGGTTGAGTATCTCAAAGCTCTTGAGGCAGCTTTTGATAACCTCGTGGACGACTTTGTGGCTGCTCGTATGGACTTCGTGCAGGGCTGTTCCGCCAACAGGAGGGAGCTCCTCCATACAGCACCACCACTAACTTACGTCTCGTCCTCAGCATCCTATACACCTGCCATCTTCGCCACCGCTCGCCGCCTGCCTACTACTGAGGAGTTTGACCAAGTCATTGCTCCTACTCCAGTCAGTGCTGCACCACCTACCGCGCCCGCACCAGCTCCTCAACTCGGTACTTTGCGCCTGGAGCCTATTAGTGAGGAGGAGGTTGAGTATCCAGCATCACTGGGTCTTACCCTCGGCAGGCCGAGGGAAGTTCTTACCATCTCCGACTGAGTGCGCCTAGCAGCCGTGCGATGTACCAGCTTGTATGATATGTTTATATGTATATAGGTTTGGTGAGAAGTAGTTTGTGTGCGCATCATGTAGGAACTCGGAGAAGTGCACTAGCCTAAATAACATGTCAGGAATGTGTACACACATCATGAGTGATGTATTGTATAATTATGGCTTGCGTGTAAGATATGTACTGAGCGGTCCTTCTCCATGCGCAATCAAGTATTTTCTTGAAAAATCTTGGAGTCTTTAAAAATTCCGCCTTTGCAAAATTATTTATTTTCGCCACTCAGTTTTTCTCATGAGTTCTGCAAAAATACCCCAGAGTGGAAAATGCCTCGTCCCTGGACTCGTTCCATGCCAAGTCCGCCGGAAGAAAATTATGGTACCCAGACAAGCAACAATTACACACAGGGGCAGTCAAGTCAGCAAGGCAGTGAAGCAGCATTTTCACAAGTATGCCGCCTTTATGAGCAAAGCCAGCAGCAACATCAAGAAATGATGAATCATGTTATCAATATGGAAAATCATCGTGAACCATATCAGCAGCATTCCAAACTGTCTGAACTACAAAAGACGCGTCCCCCAACGTTCTCTCACACTGATAGACCTCTTCATGCCGATGATTGGCTTCGAGATATTGAAAGGAAATTAATTATTGCACAATGTTCGGACCGTGAGAAGGTACTTTACACACCTCACTACCTCATGGGAGCAGCTGCATCATGGTGGGAAAATTTCCTACACATGCACCCCAATGGAAATAACATCACCTGGGAAGAATTTAAAGAAGGTTTTCGTGGGGCGCACATTCCCAGAAGCATTATGAAGATCAAGAAAAGGGAGTTTGATGACCTCAAGCAGAGAAGCATGATAGTGACTGAGTACAACAGTCAGTTTATTCTATTATCTCGTTATGCCAACGAAGAACATATGACTGAAAATAAAAAGATGGAAAAAACATTTGGACGGTCTGGCACCAGCACTTAAATGCCAGCTGGTCGTACACACCTTTCCAGATTTCAAAACACTTGTGGACAAAGCCATTACATTAGAAAATGAGCGCCTCAGCTTGCAGGACTTTCGCAAGCGCAAAAGGGACAAGAATACTCATGCTCGCTACAACCGAAACAAGACTGATTTTCAGAAAAATGGAGCAAGAAAATCCACGACCAATGTTCCATGCCCAAACAAAAAAATTCATGCAAGGGACAAGGATTTTACATATCGCCCAGGTGTTACCTACTACGCTTGTGGAGAGGAAGGACACTATGCCAAACAGTGCCGAAAACCAAGAAACTCGGCCCCCAAGCCGAACAACAGTGGAAATAATTCAGCCCCCAAGCGTAACAACTTCAACCCCAATAACAATCACAAGAAGGGTCACTTGAACCATGTGACCAAGGAGGAAGCACAGAATGCCCCGGATATCGTACTTGGTATGTTCCCTGTCAACACAATACCTGCCACGGTTTTGTTTGATTCTGGAGCTTCTCACTCGTTCATTTCAAAGAAATTTGCTTTGGAACATGATTTTTCGATGCTTCCCTTGGAAAAATCCATGATCATCAAGTCCCCCGGGATTAAGAAAATCACTCAGAGTTACTGCCAAGGTGTGGTTATTGAGTTTGAGGGACTAAAGTTTCAGGCAAACCTCATTGTATTGGAAAATAAGGGTCTGGATGTTATCCTAGGAATGGACTGGTTAACCACCAACAAGGGATTTATCGACTGCTTCAATCGGACTGTAATTCTTACCCATCATCACGGGAAGACGATAAAAACTACAGCTCAAGAAATACCAATATCACGACAACCAAGGTTGAACAAGGTGGACGTTTCATAGTTAAGAAAAGTTCCAGTGGTGTGTGAGTTCCCCGACGTATTTCCCAAAGAACTACCAGGCATGCCACCGGACCGCGAAATAGAGTTCAGCATTGAACTTGCACCTGGAACCATCCCCATTTACAAGAAACCCTATAGAATGGCACCCTCCAAGTTGGTAGAATTAAATAAGCAAATAAAAGAATTACTGGACAAAGGATTTATACGGGCCAGCTCCTCACCTTGGGGTTCACCAGTATTATTTGCCAAGAAAAAGGATGGGACACTAAGATTATGTATAGACTATCGAGCACTCAACATGGTCACCATCAAAAACAAATATCCGATGCCACGGATAAATGATTTATTTAACCAGCTCTCACAATCCAAGGTTTTCACAAAAATTGATTTAAGGTCGGGGTATCATCAATTAAAGGTACGGACAGAAGATATCCCTAAGACTGCATTCACCTCCAGATACAGATTATATGAATTTACGGTAATGCCGTTTGGACTGACAAACGCCCCCGCATATTTTGTCCACCTCATGAACAAAGTGTTTATGAAATTTATGGACAAATTTGTTGTGGTGTTCATTGATGATATTCTGGTATACTCTAAGACACCAGAAGAACATGTTAAACATCTCAGAATTGTACTCGGAGAATTAAGGAAACATCAATTATACGCCAAATTCAGCAAATGTGAATTTTGGTTAAGACAGGTTGGTTTTCTAGGCCACGTATTGACCCAAGAAGGTGTTGCCGTAGACCCAGAAAAAGTCAATGCCGTACTTGGCTGGAAACCACCAGCCAACATAACGGATGTACGAAGTTTCCTGGGAATGGAAGGATATTACCGAAGGTTTTTTGAAGGGTTCTCCACCATAGCAAAATCAATGACACGGTTACTCAAGAAGGATAAGAAATTTGTATGGACTGAAGCTTGCGAGAAAAGTTTCCAAGAACTCAAAAGGAAATTAACAACAGCACCAGTATTGGTTGTGCCAGACATACACAAAAGTTTTGAAGTGTATTGTGACGCATCCCGGAAGGGCCTCGGATGTGTATTAATGCAAGAAGGCAAAATAGTCGCATACGCTTCCAGGCAACTACGAAAGCATGAAGAAAATTATCCCACTCATGACTTAGAGTTGGCAGCAGTCATTCATGCACTCAAAGAGTGGAGGTACTTTTTTCTTGGGAATCATTGTGAAATATATACGGACCATAAAAGCCTCAAATATATTTTCACACAACCAGAACTCAATTTACGACAATGGAGCTGGTTGGAATTAGTGAAAGATTATGATGTTGGCATTCACTACCATCCAGGAAAGGCGAATGTAGTGGCAGATGCTCTTAGTCGAAACCCTAGCTCGGGCAACGACAGTCTAGAAAACTTGAGACCTGAATTTCAGCAGGAGTTCGCCAAACTCAACTTGGTGATGGTCATTGAAGGCAATGTGTCAAATTTGGAAATACAGCCCACCCTAATGGAACAGATTAAGGAGGCTCAGCATGGACACCCTAGCATCGAAGGCATAAAAAGAAAAGTGAGTCTGGGCAAGGCCTTAGAATTCGTCATAGACGATAAGGGAATATTATGGTACGGAGACAGACTTTGCGTACCAAATATAGAGGACCTAAAACAGCAAATTCTAGTCGAAGGCCACACCGCTCCATATTCAATCCATCCTGGAGGAACCAAAATGTACAAGGACATTCAGGAAAAAATTTAGTGGCACGGTATGAAGAGGGATATAGCCACATTCATTGCATTTTGTGATTCATGTCAGCGCATTAAAGCCGAGCACCAAAAACCAGCAGGACTATTACAGCCAAACAAGATACCTGAGTGGAAATGGGACGAAATTGGAATGGATTTTATTGTCGGACTACCTCGGTCATGACGCGGAAATTCTGCCATATGGGTCATCACAGATATTTAGAAACATTAAAACTGAGCCTTTTCCTGCCGTCTCAGGCCATCAGCGCCCATAGCCATCGGATCATCAATCTTGAGCATTTTTAGTCATCAGATTTACTATAAATCGCTCCTTATCTGGCCTTGTTCGCCATTAGGGATTGCTAATTGTCATGGGCCGCTGCTCTGGTCGCTTTTTTCGGTGTCTCAGATTAAATTGGGCCTAATGGGCCTGCAGCACCATCCCCTTCGTGAAGCCACCGTTTTGTTCCCAAGACCAAACGCCTCTCACACCCTTCGCCTGGCGGCTGGCGGCTGTTCCCATGGCTGGTCGACCTAGGTGACTTGGTCGCGAACGGTCCCGGCGCGAGGGTCATGGCGATCCGGGCGGCTGGACGCGACGTCGCCTTCCAGGCATCGCCGCCCACCACGACCTCGAGCAGTGGTGCGTCTCCCTCGTTCTCGTTTTCTATCGGCAACCCCCAGCTTGCCAGATGGCGGCACCAACCATCTCTGTCGCTTAGCCTCCTCGACGGCATGTTCTCCGTCTACCTAGAATGCTCAGATCCGTCCTTCAAGGTGGAACATCAGCGTAGCTGCCATCCAGCCCGACCCTATGTTTCTGACACTAGCCTTGTGGATCTGGCACCTCTCGCAGGTGCACAACCAGCACAAACGCGCTACAACGAGCAGCATCAAGGGATTTGGTTTGGGTGATTATATACACGTCATGACACCCTCTCCTCTACACGTTGATGTCAAATTACCTCCTCCAAGGTAACACCTTCATACAACTTCGCAAACTTTGTTTCTCTCGGTCTTTCGCTCATCCCCGAACAATATTTCATTCAATCTGTGAATTTTCTCTTGTACTGGTAGAGCCAATTGCAGGTCAAAGCATTCTGCTATGAGGTAAAGGAATTTTTTGTGGAGGAAACTACTGTTCAGGTATTGGTAGATCTTCCTAA
This sequence comes from Aegilops longissima, assembly GCA_021605205.1. Taxonomy (NCBI): domain Eukaryota; kingdom Viridiplantae; phylum Streptophyta; class Magnoliopsida; order Poales; family Poaceae; genus Aegilops; species Aegilops longissima. Next base: position 613,863,937 of record CM038679.1, on the reverse strand, counting down.
CACTTCTCCTTTTGCAATCGTATCATTTAATTAATATAGTTAATTGGTTGTTGCAAAATATAATGATGGCTTACTCTTTGCAGTTTTAGTAACATCATGCCATCATCCTCATAGTCTTGTTATGCACTTGTATTTAGTTATGTTCTTTTTAGTTTTCTTGTGTTGAAACAACCAATTTGAAAAACCAGGAAGAGTATCTTAGTGATCACGTTTTAGTGCTGCATACAAGAAGTTGCCCGCTCTGAGTTTTATTTTATGAAGCAGAGTTGAATCTTTGCTCCAAGTGGAAGATAATGTTATTGTCTGTCAGTATTGGTTTGTTGTTGCAAGATTATTACACTAATCAGTTATAAGCTAGGATTTTCATGTTAGCCAATCATTTTACTATGTACGTGTATCCCATTTGAAATCCCTTCAACCCCAATCAAATTCCTATTGATATCACTTCTATGGTGATTCCATTGTTTATACTATTGAAGTTTTGATTCCTTCCTGTTTCTTTCATGGGTTAATATTTTATGATTAATTACACATCAAGAAAAGGTTTTTTAAATATATTTTGGGTAGAATTCTTATTGTTCCATGTCTTTGTTCCTTCGAATTAGGCATGAAATAAGTTCAAGGTCAATGTGTTGGTAGACCTCATCTCCCACCATGCATATGTGTTGCTTCAGGAATCATGGCAAAAGAGGTTACAATGTATTTTTGCTAGATTCTTAATGAATTCACTTTGTTTACATGTGGATGAACTAATAGGCAATCCCTTGACTATATTTTGACTTAACTACTTTTAGAGTAGGACGGTCGTCTATCTGACAGATCATAAATCTGTTACTGTACTTATTGTAATGTTCTAATCTGAATGCAGTCTGTTGTTTAATATTATTATTCTAAATCTCAAGGTAACCGATTACTTTGTGTAATCGCAATACGTAATTTTTAACAACTTCTTCCATGTTATAAATCAAATGACTCCAATATGTACCACCTATTGAGTTTTAGATGGATGCTAAGATAGGAATGGAGCATCAACTTGGTTCCAGCGTAAGTACATGATTCTGAAGTCCCTCGGCTGGAAACATTTAGTACTAACCATTTTCTCTTTTCCTAGATATCGCCCCACTTGTACTTAGCTAATTATGTTCCTGAAAGCAAAAGAATTGCTATTTTTGCTGGAGTTAGCAAATTATCATGTACAATATAATAGATTATATGAGTATCTTGAATTTTGTTACAGTATATGTCAGCATCCAAAATTTATTTTTCACATTATGTAGATTATCTATCTCTAAATCATGTGGTCCCTTTTTCAATCATGAGTAGCAGTAATACTACATGAAGATTATAAACTAGGAATGAATTTTTTGCTCTAATTCACGAGTACATGTGGTATTAGTAGAGTACACTCACTATCTAATATTTGGAGTGAACCTGATTGAACTTATAAGCTGGCCTCCCGAACACAAAGATCTATTCCATTTGATTTTCCCATTCCTCATAAATACAAATGTTGCTTATTACTGTTCCAAGGTATGCCAAATTATTTACCAGAAAGCAATGTTTGCTGCAGATTCCTGTAAGTGTCTATTTGTTTAGAACGTGTCCTCTCAGTATATAATTCCTAGAGATAAAAAGTTCTTAATATGTCTGGCCGAGTTTAAATTTAGGACATTGTATTTGGTAGTCAGATAAGGTTTCACTGCCGTGTTAGTGATAGGTCAAACTTGTGATGGCTCCGTGTCAGGTGAAAGAACAGAAGAAGTGTGCCAATCAGGCTAGACTGTTATTACTCAATTTTTTTAACAAATATTGTAGAAAGTTTGGTTGTTTCAAGTTGAACGGATATTATGTTGTCAAAGAGGATTCAAGTTACGTTTTTTCTGTATGTAGGTTTTCATGCGATAAAATTTGACCGACTCTTTGCTGAAATTTATTTCAGTACTAACGCATAACCAAGTAATGATATCTAGGTTGAGAGCTTCAAGAAGGACGTACTCGATCCATTCAAGGTGTACTGGATCCACGCTAGGAACCGGGAAAAATGGGTCTTATGAACCGGGACAAATGGGTCTTTTTCTACTAGAGCTGGCACATGATGGTGCTCGCTATATCAGTTATGTTGTCTACATGGGAGTTTTACATTTTTGTGAACAAATGAATAAGGCTCCCCTATTTCTTCTTTGTTTCCAAACATGGTAGCCCTTTGGTAGAGGCTTGTGAAGATGCCATTTATATAGCATGTATACAATCTCTTCTTATTATTTGTCTTGGTAGCGCTGAGTAGGCGTATTTACTATCTTAATTGTTGTGTATATAGTTATACCAAGCCAATTTGTATGTCTGAATCTTGCCAGATCTCCTCAAATTACTAACTGATGTACGGTTATATTTACGCATTTAATATGTTTCATGCGGTCATATATTTAGCAAAATTCCTATCATTTCATTGTACAAATAGATGGGCGTAGCAACACGCGCCATCAATGATCTAGTATTAACTAAGGTGGCACATTTCATCCCAGTAAAGACAAGCCACACCACTCAGAAGCTTGCCAAACTTTATCTCTCCCGCATAGTTTGTCTGCATGGGATTCCAAAGACTATAATATCCGACAGAGGCACCCAATTCGTCTCTAGATTTTGGGATCATTTACAACAAGCTCTGGGAACTCAACCAGTATTCAGTACAACATACCACCCCCAGACTGGAGGACAAACTGAACGTGTGAACCAAATTCTAGAGGACATGCTAAGAGCATGTGTTCTCTCCTATGGAACCAGTTGGGAAGAAAGCTTGCCGTATGCCGAGTTCGCATACAACAACAGTTACCAAGCCAGTCTACAAATGGCACCTTTTGAAGCCTTGTACCGGCGAAGATGCCGTACACCCTTGAATTGGTCAGAAACAGGAGACAGTCGTATCTTCGGCCCCGACATACTCAAGGAAGCTGAGGAGAAAGTTAGACTAATCAGGGACCGACTCAAGACAGCCCAGAGCCAACAAAAGAGTTATTATCATCAAAAACATCGTGAAATCAGCTTTGAACCCGGTGAATATGTGTATCTACGAGTATCTCCTATGAGGGGCCTGCAACGATTCAAAGTTAAAGGAAAGCTAGCTCCATGGTTTATTGGACCCTTCTGTGTGACTGCGCGAAGAGGCATAGTGGCCTACCAGCTAGACCTACCCGAAGAACTGTCAGACGTCCACGACGTGTTCCACGTCTCACAGTTGAGGAAATGTGTAAGCAACCCAGAAAAGCATGTATCTCATGAGAACATTGACGTGCAACTAGACCTCACCTACAGGGAACATCCAATAAAAATATTGGAGGAGTCTGAAAGAAGGACCCGTCAGAAAACAATTAAGTTTTTCAAGGTTCAGTGGAGCAATCACACCGAGGATGAAGCAACATGGGAAAGAGAGGATTTTCTTCGGACAGAGTACCCACACCTATTTGAGGATCAGCTGAAATCTCGGGTACGAGATTTTTCCTAAGGGTGTAGGTGTTGTAACACTCCAAAAATTTTGATTTTTGGTTTTTATCAAATTCCTTAATTTATTGGAAGGATGTTATTTAATTTTTTTAAGAGACTCCCGTTCTCAAAAAAATTATTTTATGACAAGTATTTATTTTTGTGTTCTTCCCAACCTTGATTTTTGGTGATGAGGGTTTTCATCTTGTGTTGGCTCAACACAAATAATTTTTGGAAGGTTTTTACAATTCTTTTTATTAAAAAGAATTTCTATAAATTATGGATTTATTCTTCCCCATTCAAAAGATTTCTCTTTTGCCATGACCTATGTGAAAACTTTCTTCCAAACCCACCTCCCTACTTTGGGTCAACCCAAGCATCCAATTCCAGCAAGTTTCAACTTCCCCTAGATCTTATTTCTATTTATTTTAACCTCAAAATCCTTTCTGTCATTTTATTTGGACCTTAGAGATTTACAAAGGAACTGCCAGATTTCCTTTGAGTTTTGACTCCAAATAAACTCCTCTGGCTAGTCCTTAGCACCCTTAACCAAGATCCATCAAGATCTGCTGGTCTACAGTTCAAAATTTTCAAAATTTGCTTGCTGCAAGTTTGGACCAGATTTGCCATTTTTGATGAAATTCATTCTTTTTCTTTTCCTAAAAATCTGAGATAATTCAGGCAGCCTCCAGATGCATCAAGTGATCTCCTCACCAAGGATCATCTCAAGGAAAATTTTCCACGTGCCTAAATCATTTCGTCGGACAGCTGGTGTGCACTGTTTCTGTCAAATTCAGAAAAGTTCAGTGTTCAGTTTGAAGTGGCAGTGTCGTTTTCTTCAGAACCCCGACGTCGATCTCGCCAGTGCACGCGTTGGCTCCTTGCTCACTGCTCCCCCTTCTTATCCATCGCGCACCACGGTCGTCTGGACGGATGCAAGCGTCGGCGGTGAGCTGGGAGGGGTACATCGCCCCCATGAGCGGCGGCTGCAATGCTCGTTGCGGCCGCCAGAGAAGCTCCGCGAGGTACGGCGCCATCCAGCACCGCCCACACCACTAGGAGCCTCCGCGTGGCCGTCCTCTTCTCTGCGTGCGCTGCAGGACCGTCGCCGTGGCCTGGAGAACACAGAGCGCGCTCTCTGCCACCGACGTGCCCGTGAGGCCGTTCCGTCGAAGGCCTGGAGTATCGCCCAAGTTATACCAAGATTAGCCGTTGAATGGAGCCAGTGGACCAATCCGAAGACGCCCAGTCACCTAAACCTCCTGCCCGACCACTACCTCGCCATAATCGCTCGCTGGAGTAATCCCGTTCTCGGCAACCGCCTCAAGCCGGCTATAAATGGAGGCCCCGAGCTCGTTCTCGACCCAGCACCTCCCCTCAGAGCCTCGCCACACTCATCAGAGGGCCTCGGGAGAGCCTTCTTCCCCGACTCCGGCCGCCCCGATCTGCTTCGGGCTCCGGCAAGTTTCTCTCTGGTGAGAGCACCCCTGCCTCCCAAATTGTGCCAGTAGCCTCCTAGTAGACCCACTCCTCTAACTCACGCTTCAATTTGGCGTCTGCAGCCCTCCTCGGTGAGATCCATCCTCGACCGAACCACCGTCCGCCGGAGAGGAGGCCGTCATCGACGTGGTGCTCGCCACGACCAATTCCACCACCCACAGACGCGGGAGAGCTCCGTGAGTCCGTAGGTACCCTCCACTCCCCCTGCCTCGCCGTGGATCGACGCCGGCGACCACCGCGAGCCTCGGCGCCCAAGGGGCAGATTCGATTTTTAAACCTGACGGATGGGACCCCCTCGTCAGCCTCTCCTCTTTTTTTCTTTTGTTAAAACGTTTTCTGAAAAAGACTTCGGCCAAAGTACGTTTCCCTTTTGTGTTGGCGTATTTCTAACCGAAACGTTTTCTGTTTTTCTAAACTAGCCCCTGGAAAGTTTCTATTTCATCACAAATTAGTCCCTGGACTAAAACCTTAATCACTTTAAAACAAAAGATGATTTTGAGTTGATTCTTTTTCTGTCATCTTTATTTTTCTATCTAGTTTTTTATCATATTTATTTGAAAAATATTTGGAACAATTTTTATGCACGCACGGTATTTACGTTAGTATCCAATTTCTTTTATAACGTAGATACCGAAGGAGGTGACGGAGCCGCAAACTTCACCAAGCTAGACTCCGACTACTCCGAACCAGGCAAGCATGTTTGAACCTTTGATATGATGAGTGTCTTGCATGTTTGCTTGAGTAGTTTTTTCATGGCATGTTTATATAAGCATTAGTGAATGTTATATTGCATGCAAGGCAAGCTACAAGTGAGCTTCGAAATTTGATGTGTTCATATGATGGTGAGATAACCTGATCATGTGGTTGCATGATAGGTTGCAAGCTGGTATTGTTGAAGCATGCCAGTCTTATGTCAACCGTTTAACTCCAGTATTAACGTGGATCAAGTCATGTTCCCGTTCGTCCCCTTTTTTGTGCTGCCACATGTCTTCTACAAAGAATGCGGTCTAGTCAGTTGCAAACCTCTTTCCTTGTACACACCAAATAGAGGGGCCGTGATGAGGGTTCCATGGCCCTGGATTAAAGCCCGTCATTCGGTCAGGGGGCATGGGTGTTTCCGGTTGGGACCAAGAGGGGGGCACCCCTTAGAGCACGCGATATAAATTTGATCCCATGCTACTCGAGGTTGTGGCCTCCCCATCTTAGAGTTTTTCTTGAACGTTGCCTAGGGTGATTCCTGGCAGCAGAATGTGGAATGGGTGTGTACTGGTTAGATGTGTTTCTTCTAAAATACCATAAACGGAACTAGTCCTTTATGACTATGGAAATCCGTTGGCTGTGGGTAAAGAGTACAAACTCTGCAGAGTCAAAACCATTCGAGTAACCGTGTCCATGGTCAAGGACTGTGATCAACATATCAATGTCAGTATCAGTGTCAGTCTCAACGTCCATCTCAGCATCAATCTCAGTGTCAGTCTCAGTGACAATCTCCGGTGAAGAAACATGAGTCGTAAACCTGGCTGAATGTATTCCTGTGAATGGACTAACCAGTTTATTATTATGTACTGAGTATTTCCTTGGGATGATTTAAATTCATGAGCTATTTGAATTTGAATGGTGTATAAGCCCTTTATGTGTTGTCGCTCAGACGTCCGACTGTGGCATTCTTGTTATTTACTTTTGATATAAGCCCTTTATGTGATGTCGCTCAGACGTCTGACTGTGGCATTCTTGTTATTTACTTTTGATATAAGCCCTTTATGCGATGTCGCTCAGACGTCCGACTGTGGCATTCTTGTTATTTACTTTTGATATAAGCCCTTTATGTGATGTCTCTCAGACGTCCGAATGTGGCATTCTTGTTATTTACTTTTGATATAAGCCCTTTATGTGATGTCGCTCAAACATCCGACTGTGGCATCCATGTTATTTACTTTCATTATAAGCCCTTTTCGAGATGTCGCTAGGCGTCCGATCGTATGCACGATCTTGTCATTTACATTTCAATATAAGCCCTTTATGTGGTGTCGCATACGACGCCGAGCGGCATGTTAATTTATTTTACCTTCGAGGCGCCGCCGGACACCGATCGGTCTTCAGCTATTTTATTGGGATTTCGGGAGGACTACCGCCTGACTTCCTTTTTATTTAACATGGAGTGCAAAGTTATTATCTGAGTGTGCATTACTAGTCTGCTCATGTGCATCATGTTTACATTTGTTATATCTTATGTCCAAACTGTCTTGCGAGTACATTCAAAGTACTCACCTGGCTTGTTGATTTGGCCAGATGTTGACGAAGGCGATCTTATGGATGAAGAGTATGATAGCGAGTCCGACGCCTAGAGAGCTCCCAGTCAGTCCCGTGCGATCCTGGAGTTGGTCACTTGTATTATATACGCTTCCGCTACCCAAAATAAATCATCAAGCCTCACTCCGGCGCTTGATGGGCTGTAAGATTTAGGAGTCATGTCACCCACTTCACTGTGACATAATCACCACCACTTTTATTACGAGTCAGTAGTTATGCCACCATACTCCCTGTGTCATATCCGCCTTTATGTATAATATCGACATCCTTGTAATAAATTGTTGAGCAGCCTTAGCTCAACCTTGTATAATATTTAGTACTTTTGGATTTCTGTATCAAGGATTTGTCTACCAGTAAGGAGGATTCTTCTATACTGGTCGGATATAATGGCCAATTTTTCAATAAATATTTTATTGGAAAACTGGTCCTGACATCACCCCTCCGCCGCCATGGAGGCCATGGACTAGAGGGTAAACCCTTTCCCATCTAGGGGGAAGGTCAAGGAAGAAGAAGAAGGAGGGGCTCTCTCCCCCTCTCTTCCGGTGGTGCTGGAACGCCGCCCGGGCCATCATCGTGACGGCGATCTACACCAACAACTTCGCTGCCGTCATCACCAACTCTCTGTCCTCCTCTATGAAACGGTGTAACCTCTCTTTTACCCACTGTAATATCTACTTAAACATGGTGCTCAATGATATATATTATTTCCCAATGATGTATGGCTATCCTATGATGTTTGAGTAGATCCGTTTTGTCCTATGGGTTGGTTGATGATCATGATTTGTTTGAGTTGTATGTTTTATTATTAGTGCTTTCCTATGGAGCTCTCTGTGTCGTGCAAGCGTGAGGGATCCCCGTTGTAGGGTTTGCAATATTTTTATGATTTGCTTATGGTGGGTGGTGTGAGTGACAGAAGCACAGACCCGAGTAAGTGGGTTCTTTGCGTATGGGAATAAAGAGGACTTGATACCTCATAATGCTATGGTTGGGTTTTACCTTAATGATCTTTAGTAGTTGCGGATGCTTGCTAGAGTTCCAATCATAAGTGCATATGATCCAAGTACAGAAAGTTTGTTAGCTTATGTCTCTCCCTCATATGAAACTGCAATAATGATTACCAGTCTACTTATCGATTGCCTAGGTACAAATAACTTTCTTGTGACAAAAAGCTCTCTACTGAAACTAACTTAGTTGTTTCTTTATCTAAACAACCCCTATCTTTTATTTACGGGTTCTTTATTATCTTTGGAACCTATCCCGTTACACCTACAAAGTACTTCTAGTTTCATACCTGCTCTAGGTAAAGCGAATGTCAAGCGTGCGTAGAGTTGTATCGGTGGTCGATAGAACTTGAGGGAATATTTGTTCTACCGTTAGCTCCTCTTTGGGTTCGACACTCTTACTTATCAAGAAAGGCTACAATTGATCCCCTGTACTTGTGGGTTACCATGACCTTTTTCTGGCGTCGTTGCCAGGGAGCAATAGTGTGGTGTGAATATTCTCGTGTGTGCTTGTTTTCTTTATCACTAAGTAATTTTTATTTCCTGTTCGAAGTTGTTTTCTATCTTTAGTTATGGGTAGGAAACGCAAAAAGCCAAAAAAATAGGTGAACCTACTACACCAATGGTTGAAGAACCACTCAAAATCTACCACACTCCTGACGCTTTTTACTTGCATCATCTTCGATCCATTTGTGTTCGTGCTGAAAACCCAACTAGCTTAGTTGAGGGGAAATCATTAAATGAGCATGCTTATTTTGTGCGACGTTGCTTGTCTCAAAAAGAGAAACTTTTATTGCATCATATTGAAACTTCGCAGTGCTATGCTTGGAATTTATGTGAAATATATGATTTTACTTGTTGTTCTAAAGACCCTAAGAAAAACCTTCCCTGCCACTATGAGTTTAGTGATAATGGAATCTTATCTTCTTATACCAAAGATGATTATAATTACTTTGATATTGAAAAAATTGGAGAATTTGTTGCTTTTAAGGGTGCTTATGAAATTGTTTCTTTGGTTGAAAAGTATGATGCTACTCGTTACAAATCTGGAAATTTTGCCATACTTAAATATTTCTATGATAACTATGCTTCTAATGCATATGTTAAACCATACATTGAGCACTTATTTGTTGTCCAAGCAGAGACTAATATTTTGCAGGAATCTATGGAAGAAGAAATTGATGACATTGTGAGCTCATTAGATGAAAAATATGAGGAGGAGAGCGAAGAACAAAAGGAGGAAGAGTGGATTGTTCACCCGTGCCCACCTTCTAATGAGAGTAACTCTTTATCACATACATTGTTTCATTTCCCTTCGTGCTTACCTAAGGATGAATGCTATGATGATTGCTATGATCCCTTGGATTCATTTGAAATATCCTTTTTCGATGAACTTGGTGCTTGCTATTCTTGTGGCCATGATGCCAATATGAATTATGCTTATGGAGATGAACTTGCTATAGTTCCTTATGTTAAACATGGAATTGTTGCTATTGCACCCACGCAGGATAGTCCTATTATCTTTTTGAATTCTCCCAACTACACTATATAGGAGAAGTTTGCGCTTATTAAGGATTATATTGATGGGGTGCGTTCTACTATTGCACATGATGATTTTGATCAATATAATATGCATGTTCTTGCTACTCCTACTTGCAATTATTATGAGAGAGGAACTACATCTTCGCCTCTCTATGTTTCCAATATGATAAAATTGCAAGAAACTGTTTATGCTATGTATCGGCCTTTACTATGTGTGCATGAATTGTTCTTTTATGACATGCTGATGCATAGGAAGGGAGTTAGAGTTCGTTCTTGCATGATATATGTTACTTTGTGCTCACTACTAAATCACAAATCATTGTTAATTAAAATTGGCTTAGATATACCTTGGGATCCGGGTGTATCCATTACTTGAGCACTATATGCCTAGCTTAATGGCTTTAAAGAAAACGCTGCCAGCGAGACAACCCGGAAGTTTTAGAGAGTCATTTTATTCTGTTGAGTTCTTTTAAAAATTTTAAAAACAAAAAATAAAGAGGGGAACCTAGAAACTTTTTCAAAAAGAAAAGCGATTGGAAGGTTATGCATTGGAGAAGTGAGGGTCGACCTTGAACACTTGTGTTCATGCTCATGGAAACAATGTAGAATTTTTCATGGAAGTTTCTCACAAAAACAATTATCCACTTGGACAAATCCATTGTATTATAAAAATAATGTGCCAAGATTTACCTTTCGGATGTTTAGATTGCTTGTTTGGTGTGTGCAGTGAAGAAACGGAAACTTTGGCTGTAGTGCGTGAATTTACATTTTTTACTGGAATGTCATAAATTTCTGAATTTTTTACACAATACTTCTATGCAAAAATTTTATTACGCCCTAAGATTTCAGAATTTTTAGAGGTACAGAACTATGACAGTAATTTGACTCTTTACACACTAGTAGAAAAGGGGCCTATTGACCCGGTTGGTGAGGGCCTTTAGTCCCGGTTCATGAACCGGGACTAAAGGGTCGGTACTAATACCCTCGCCCTTTAGTCCCGGTTCTATCGTAACGGGACTGATCAAACCTCCACGTGGCCTGTCCGCCGAGCCCAGCGGGAGGCCTTTGGTCCCGGTTGGTGGCACCAACCGGGACCAATAAACATCCACGTCGACATTTCTATGGCTCTGGTTTTGTTTTTTTCTTGAAAAGGGGGGTTTGGGGGTTTTGGGGGTTAATTTTTGTGTTTCATATATTGTGCTATAGCTAGCTAATTAATAGAGAAAAGTGTCCTCTCTTTTGTCCGTGCTTGGTCGGCGCTTCGTACTATACATACGTATAGAGAGGACTAGCCGGACACGCTAGCTAGCTAGTAATTAAGCAAACAGAAGATCGTCATGAACATATATGCATACAGAGAGAAGTGATATCGACCACCTCTCCTTCTCAGAGATTGGTCGAACAACAAGTTCTCGTATATCTATCCGACACTACCGCTACATATATACAATAATTATCTTTTACAAATATATAATCTCCTAACATACGGACGCGTGGTCCACATAGTATTCTCCGTCTTCAGCGATCATGTGGTCAAGAAAGAATGCCGCCAATTCCTCTTGAATTGCTCGCATGCGATCTGGTGCTAGGAGTTCATCCCGCTTCCGAAACATCTAATTTTAAGAAAGGGTCAATACATACATATATATATATATATATATATATATATATATATATATATATATATATATATGAATGAATGAATGAAACTCAACACAAATGATGGTAATAAAATAAAATTGTGAATATTTTTATTTACGCATTTCATATTGTTTGTCGGAGTAGCCCCTCTCACAGGTCGTGTGGTGGATGGACTCGCAAACGTAGTATCCACAGAAATCATTCCCTTGTTCCTGCCACAACCACTTTACAAGAAACAGAGGTCAATCAAACTGATAATTAGCAAGCATGCTAAATGGTATTGATGAAACTAGCGCTTGAATCACTAGGAGATGCGAGTGGAATATGCTACTATATAGTACTTACTTTCGGGTGTCTAAATTGCAGCTTCTTCGGTAGTCCCGGCGCTTTTTTGGTGAATTTTCCCCAAGCCCTGCCATACAAAGAAAACAATTACTTGATATCAGAAATGAACAAAGTTGCTGATATGGTGGATAATGATCGACTTAACTTCTTGAGCATTTCAGTCATGTCCGCATACTCCTTGGGATCTTTTCGTCTCGAGTCTAAGACAGTTACTACTCCCTGCTCAAGCTTAATCTCTAGGAGAATATAGTGGAACCTGCGACGCATGCATAACTCATCAATTACATTACTATAACCTGGACTAATAAGGGAAACCGAATATGCCACAAGACAGTAACACTCACTTGTAGTTGTAAGGAAAGAGTATTATATTTTTGTGTTCATTTATTTCCAACGATCGTAGCAAGTTGGCCTCGGTTTCTCCGGCACGATATTTAACCTCATTTGCATCTATGAGATATGTGTTAATGAACCCAATATCACCCACTTGTCTTTTCTTCATTTCGGCGATCTTCAATCTGCATAATATAGTGAGGATATTTATAAATACATGCAGTGAAAGAGCTGAGTTATATAGAGATACTTAATGATGAAGTAGTACTACTTACAGAAAGTAGCAGGTGACCGTTGCTTTATCGAGGGCCAATTGATTGAAAAACTGATAGAACTCCTCAAATGGAATAGGCAACAGTTCAATTCCAAGGAGGTCATGCTCCTTTTAACTCTCACATACAAAGTACTCCTCCCCTCAGACTCTTTGCAGGTTTTCATGTACCAATCATGCAATCTTCGCATCATCGTTGATAGAGAGCTTTCATCTTTGATGAGAGGCTTCCCGTACTCGTATCTTTGTATCTGCACCTCCAAGAAATCATAATGTACATCGTCAAGGCAGGTAATCTTCAGGATTGCCATAACCGGCACCATCCTCGGATCGGCGATGTCGCTAGCGAGCACCTTGAGCGGGGGCACGATTGCTTGCTTGTTCGCCGAGCTGGGCAATTTGTTTCCCAGCTCGTCGTTCTTTCATCCTTTGATCGCGACAGTACTTCCCGACCTCACCGCTTGGCAAATGCCTTTCCAATAATGCGCTCATAGTTGCCTTTGGCGGAGACTTGGGTGGTTTTGTCGGGGCAGCAGTGCGCTTCGCTTTGACCGGATCTACCTTCTCCTCCGGAGGTGGATGTCTCTTTGCTTTCAACCCTTGAAACCAGTCATCCACTTCGGTCTGCGCGATCTTCGCGTTTTCCTCCTCGCTCCTCTCAGACGGTAACTTCTCCGAGTCTTCAGAGAAGGACCGAATCAGATCTCCTCCCGCCTTTGGCTGTACTGCTACAGCCGGCAGAGCAGACGGAGCAGATGTCTTCTTTCCTTGCTTACGAGGCGGAGGAGAAGGACTACGACGCCGGAGCAGCCGGAGCGGCGGCGGGTCTCTTCCGCCCTTGCCGACGAGGCGGAGAAGGAGTAGGCTGGCTGCTCGGCGCGCCGGTGCAAAGCGGAGAAGGAGGCGGAGTGCCGCCACGCGCCGGAGAAGGAGCCGGACGAGTGCCCTGATCGTCACTCGCGGGAGGAGGAGGTGGAGGAGGCGGAGTGCCTGACTCACGGAGGAGGAGGAGGAGGCGGAGGCGCCCAGTTCGGAAGGTTGATGAGATCCTTCCGCCATAGGCATGGAGTCTTCAGAGCAGAACCCAGCCGATACTCCCCTTCATCGGTAGGGTGTCAAGCCGGAGGTCCTCAAATCCCTCCGTTATTTCATCGACCATCACCTTAGCATATCCTTATAGAATCGGCCGGCAGTGAAAAGTTGAGTCGGGTTTAGTAGGATAAACAGAGCCAACAGTTGCCTTGACCTTCAAATTGCTCCATTGCGCCATAAGGTGGCAATGTTCAGCATTCGTGATAGCATCCACGGGATAGCTGGCAGGAGCCGTCAAGGCATGCTACTCTGGCTGAAGCAGCTCGGTGGAAGCCATGCTGCTTCTCCGCTGAGATGGCGGGGTAACCGGGGAAGCTTGGCAGGTTGTTTGTTGTGATCTGCCGCTTCGTTCCTCTAGCCCCATTACCCTTTCGTGCAGCGCTGCATTAGGCTCTGCTCCAGTTTCTTCCTCCTCTCATGAGTTTTGTAACCCCGTGTCCGGAAATCCAGCCTTCCACGAAAGCGGAGCTGGCGTGCCTCGTGTCCGTCCGTGGTGCTCGAGATTCCCGGGCCATTGTGAGCTCGTCCTTCTCCCCGTGCGAGCGAACTTCCCTTCTGCCTTTGGTTCGATATAATGCTGAAGCCTCTTGGTGGTATGTCCAATTGTTCGTCCGTCCAAATGCACTTCCACGTTAGAGGGTCCAAGGATCCGCCGCCCGAAGAACCAAGTCCGCAACGGTCTTGCCGATTCATTGTCTCGGTTCGATCCCTTTATCAAGCAGATCATTCTCAGCCTTGGCCCACTTAGGTCGGGTTACGAGGTAGCCCACGACCCGTGCGATGGTGAAGCTTCTTCTTCGCAGCATTTCTCTTGTTTGTCGCCGACATCTTTTTACTCTTTTTCGATGTCTTGTAGGCCACAAATGCGGGCGATCATCTCTGATCTTCTCATATTTGCCCTTGAATTCTGGTGTCTCATTTTTTTCGACATACGTATTGAGTTCTTTCTTCCAATTCCTGAATAGTTCTGCCATCTTCTTAAGAGCAAAAGACTTGATTAATGGCTCTATTCTGGCTTCTCCGGATCATCCTCTAGCGGTAGGGTAAAATTTGACTTCAGCTCAGTCCAAAGATCATTTTGTGCATATCATTGACACAAGACACCTCGTGGTCTTCGTTCTTAGGCTTATACCATTGGTGGATGCTGATCGGGATCTTGTCCCTAACCAGAACCCCCTTGACCGAGCAACAAATGCCTTCTTTGTCCGGTAGGGTTCAATCGGTTGGCCGTCATGCGTGATTTGTATGATCTCAAACTTTTCATCCGAGCTCAACTTTTCTTGGGCCTCGTCTCTTTACCGAAGTTGTGCTCGATCCGGAGGGCTAGAAAAAAGAACAAAGACGAGAGTTAATTAATATGTGTACATACCAAAATAAAGACTAGAGCTAGTCAGCACAAGCTTAACTAATATATATACCTGGCCGGACTCGGTTTGGTGATCACCGGAGCCATCCTCACGGTCTACTTCTTCACCCTCTCCTTCTTGCACCGACATTGGGTCATCGGAGCCATGTAAATCATAGCCAGCTGCTTCTTCACCCTCTCCTTCCAGACCATCGTTGTCGTTGAGAAACATCAACGAGCAGACGACATCACTTCCTTGTGCGATTATGTCCCTCAACAACGCTTCTTGTGCTTCATCTCGGGGGGTGTCCATAGTTTCTACAAATATTTAGAACATGGCAATTATTATTCAAACATGACAGATATGGATATATTAGTGGCAAACGTAGAACTAGCTAGCTAATCACAATAAGGAATCATATTAGTGGCCTCGACGCTGCTTCTCTAGGGTTTGGGGTGGCCTCGACAACGCTTCAAGGGTTAGGGGGTGGCCTCGAGAATGCTTCAAGCTAGGAGGTGGTAATATCGACCCCCCCCCCACGTGTTGAAGCAATCGAGAGGGGGTCGGCGTTGAACAGTACATCTATGTCCCACAAGTGGCGTGGGCATCGGCGCCATGATAGGGTAGAGGGCGTGGATCGCCGGCGGTCGAGGTCAAGGGTCGAAGATCGCCGAGGGTCGGGAGGTTGCCTAGTGTCAAAGATTCAACAAAAGCATGTCTTCATCATTAGTAGTAGTAGGTGCATGATGGTGCGAAGCTCTCAAAGTTATTTTGGAGCGGAGTCGAGATAGGATAATTAGCTTTTGGTACAAAGTTCAGCAAAAACCTTCCGAATATCGTTATTTGAAAGGCCTTTGCTGAGATTCGTACAAAAGGCAAATTATCCTATCCGGACTCCATTCCGAATAACTTTGGAGGACTTAATACCATCATGCCATGGTTACTCCGCTAATGATGAAGCCATGGATTTCTTCAATACTTTGACACTATAGGAACCTCGACCTGAAACCTTCGACCCTTGACCCCTTAACGACCCTCGACCCTCTACCCTAGTTCCCGACCCCGACCCTCGGCGATCCTCGACACCCTCGTTATATCGACAACGACGCAACATACATATACATGGGAAAATAATGTTATCGGGGAGGGGGTATCGGTACCCCCCCCCCCTCGTGTCAAAGTTTCTTCTTTCTCCTCTATTCCTTTCTTTGTTCTTCTCCTCTTCTTTTTCTTCTTATCCCTCGAGAAAGAAAAATAAGGAAAAGGAAGAAAAGATGAAGAAGGAAGAAGGAAGAAGAAGAAGAAAAAAAATAAGAAAAAAAAAGAGGAGAAGAAGAAAAGAATAGAGGAGAAGAAGAAAAAATAGAAAAAAAATTCTATTTTTTCTTCTTCTCCTCTTCTTTTTCTTCTTTTTTCTTCTTCTTATTTATTTCTCCTCTTCTTCCTATCCCCTCTTCTTCTCCTTTCTTCCTCTTCTTTTTCCTTTTCCTCTCATTCTTTTCTTCTTCTTCCTTCTTAAAAATACATGAAGTAGTATTGCTTGTTTTTTTAAATAATGTTCAAGTAAAATCTATGAACATAAAACATATATATACACAGAGAACATATATACATTTTATAAAATGCAAAAACAAAAAATTTAAAAAAGAAATATAAACAGATATACACATATACATATACTCATACATATACACATAATCAGGAAAAAACATAGCTATATTTGCAAAAAAAGGGGAAGAGGGGCGGTGCCCCGACCAAAGCGGGCTGGCGAGGCAGAGGCGACGGCGAGGCAGAGGCGACGGCGAGGAGAGGCGGGCGGCGCGAGCGCGCGACAAGGAAGCAGCGGCGTCGGGCACAGGCGTGGTGGTGGGCGGCGGCGGCGCGGCGTGAGGTGGCGACAGCGTCTGGGCGGCGTGGGACGGCGTCGGAGGCACGGCGACGACGGCGACGGTGAGGTCAGAAGGGCAGCCTGGCGGCGTCGTCGGGGCGGGTTCGAAGAACTGAACAAAAAATTTCACAAGTCTTGCTTATATAGACGGCGCGTTGGTCCCGGTTCGTGGCACGAACCGGGACTAATGCCCCCCTTTAGTCCCGGTTGGTACCACCAACCGGGAACAAAAGCCAATTTTCAGCAGCCCAAAGGGTGGGAAGCGGCGGCCTTTGGTCCCGGTTGGTGAAGCGGCGGCCTTTGGTCCCGGTTGGTGGCACCAACCGGGACTAAAGGGGGGCATTAGTCCCGGGTCATGGCACCAACCGGGACTAAACCCCCCTTTAGTCCCTGTTGGTGCCACCAACCGGGACCAAAGGCCTTGTGCTGCCCCGCGCCCAAAAGTTTAGTCCCACCTCGCTAGTTGAGAGAGCTCGAGAGTGGTTTATAAGCGCTGCTACGCCAACCCTCTCGAGCTCCTCTCAACTGCAGGCTTCGGCCTAATCATCACTAGCTATGTGCATGTGGGCCTACTTGGCCTCCTGCGGGCCTGAATCTGGCCCATGTAGGGTTTCTAGTCGTATTCGGGCCGTGGGGGCCCGATGTGGCTACATTTTTTCCAGTTTTTTGTTTTGTTTTCTGCATTATTATTTATTTTTGTTGTTTTTGCTTTATTTTTAATTCTTTTTGCTTTTAATTTTAGAAAAATTATAAATTTTCTGTTAGTGCCATTAGTTTTCAAATTTGAAAACTCTTTTTTGTTTTCTTTGTTGCTTTATTTATTTTATTTTGTTTCTACTTACAACAAAATACTTATTGTTGCTATTTTTATTTTTTTTCAGTTTTTGTTACATTTTTCGCATTATTTAGTTTTTGTTGTTTTTGCTTTATTTTTAATTCTTTTTGCTTTTAGTTTTAGAAAAATTATAAACTTTCTGTTAGTGCCATTAGTTTTCAAATTTGGAAACTCTTTTTTGTGTTCGTTGTTGCTTTATTTATTTTATTTTGTTTCTACTTACAACAAAATACTTATTGTTGCTATTTTTATTTTTTCAGTTTTTTGTTCTGTTTTCGCATTATTTATTTTTTGTTGTTTTTTATTTATTTTTAATTCTTTTTGCTTTTAGTTTTAGAAAAATTATAAACTTTCTGTTAGTGCCATTAGTTTTCAAATTTGAAAACACTTTTCTGTTTTCTTTGTTGCTTTATTTATTTTATTTTGTTTACGCTTACAACAAAAGCGGTGTGTAGAGGGACGGGCTTATAAACGGTGTGGCGCCCTTGGTTGGCGAGGTTTTCAAATTCATAGTTTTCAAATGAACTCTGAAAAAGTTGGCATAGAATGTGCATGTACAAAAGCGGACAATGGTATCATACTAAATGCATTACAAAGTTGGCATGGTATCATCATAATAGTTGCGGAGAAAGTCTTCACTTTTTCTCCGCTTGTGTCGTTGCTTATTGTGTCGTAACCATGGATAATCTTCATCGTTTATCGGGATGCTTGGGTCAGCCTTGACTTTGAAGGGGGAATTTCATGAAACTTTTCATACTCTTGAGACATGTCTGTCTTGCCCTCCACTCCCGGGATGTCCCTTTTCCTGAAAGAACTATGTGGCGCTTTGGCTCATTGCATGATGTATTCGCTTCCTTATCTTTTCTTTTCCTCGATCGGTAGACATGTCCTTCACATAGATAACCTGTGCCACATCATTGGCTAGGACGAGCGGTTCGTCGGTGTACCCAAGATTTTTCAGATCCACTATTGTCATTCCGTCATGTGGGTCTACACTGCACCGCCTCCTGACAGATTGACCCACTTGCACTTAAACAAAGGGACCTTAATATCTACTCCGTAGTCAAGTTCCCATATGTCTACTATGTAACCATAATATGGGTCATTTCCCTTGTCGGTTGCTGCATCAAAGCGGACACCGCTGTTTTGGTTGGTGCTCTTTTCATCTTGGTCAATTGTGTAAAATGTATTCCCATTTATCTCGGTATCCTTTCCAAATCTTTACAGTCGTAGATGGTCCCTGGACAACAAGTACAGCTCATCACAAACAGTGATGTCACCTCGAGACGTGTTTCCAACCAACTGCTGAAAGTCTGATGTGTTCACATGTAATCCGATCGTCGACCGCTCCGGTGTTTGTAGCGCAGACTGTTCTTGTGTTCATCGACATACGGGTCACCAAGGTAGAGTTCGTAGAAGCTGTAGTGTGCTTGAGACCAAGAATATCCGTCCCTGCATATTATTGAGTCTCTTCCAAGCGTGTTTTTCGGTCAGTCTCCCCTCATACCGCGATTTAGGGAGACCTATCTTCTTAAGGCCAGGAATGAAGTCAACACAAAACCCGATGACATCCTCTGTTTGATGGCCCATGGAGATGCTTCCTTCGGCCTAAGCGATTCTGAACATATTTCTTTAGGACTCCATGAACCTCTCAAGGGGTACATATTGTGTAGAAATACGGGCCCGAGAATGACAATCTCGTCGACTAGATGAACTAGGACGTGCGTCATGATATTGAAGAAGGATGGTGGGAACACCAGCTCGAAACTGACAAGACATTGCACCACATCACTCCTTAGCGTTGGTACGATTTCTGGATCGATCACCTTTTGAGATATTGCATTGAGGAATGCACATAGCTTCACAATGGCTAATCGGACGTTTTCCGATAGAAGCCCCCTCAATGCAACCGGAAGCAGTTGCGTCATAATCACGTGGCAGTCATGAGACTTTAGGTTCTGGAACTTTTTCTCTGGCATATTTATTATTCCCTTTATATTCGACGAGAAGCCAGTCGGGACCTTCATCTTGAGCAGGCATTGAAAGAATATTTCTTTCTCTTCTTTCGAAGAGCGTGGTGGCGGGACCTTCATCTTGCTTCGGAGGCATGCCCTCTTTTTCGTACAAGCGTTGCAGGTCCTCTCGTGCCTCGGTGTATCTTTTGTCTTCCCATACACGCCCAAGAAGCCTAGCAGGTTCACGCAAAGGTTCTTCGTCACGTGCATCACGTCGATCAAGAGCGGACCTCTAGGTCTTTCAAAGAGGGTAGGTCCCAAAATATAGATTTCTTCTTCCACATGGGTGCGTGATTCTCGGCGTCATTCGAACAGCTAGTCCGCGGGACCCTTTCCAAAGATTACGTGTAAATCATTGACCATAGCAAATACGTGATCACCGACGCATGGCGGGCTTCTTCCGGTGATCTGCCTCGCCTTTGAAATGCTTGCCTTTCTTTCGACATTGATGGTTGGTCGGAAGAAATCGGCGATGGCCTGGTACACATTCTTCCTGCAGCTTCCGGTATATACTATCGGTGTTAAGTAAACAGTGCATGCATGCGTGGTATCCCTTGTTTATCTGTCACGAAGGTTCTTGAGAGCGGGCCAATCGTTGATGGTCACGAACAGCAACGCCTTTAGGTCAAATTCCTCCTTTTTGTGCTCATCCCACGTACGTACACCATTTCCATTCCACAGCTGTAAAAGTTCTTCAACTAATGGCCTTAGGTACACATCAATGTCGTTGCCGGGTTGCTTAGGGCCTTGGATGAGAACTGGCATCATAATGAACTTCCGCTTCATGCGCATCCAAGGAGGAAGGTTATACATACATAGAGTCACGGGCCAGGTGCTGTGATTGCTGCTCTGCTCCCCGAAAGGATTAATGCCATCCGCGCTTAAAGCAAACCATACATTCCTTGGGTCCTTTGCAAACTCATCCAAGTACTTTCTCTCGATTTTTCTCCACTGCGACCCGTCAGCGGGTGCTCTCAACTTCACGTCTTTCTTACGGTCCTCACTGTGCCATCGCATCAACTTGGCATGCTCTCCGTTTACGAGCAGACGTTTCAACCGTGGTATTATAGGAGCATACCACATCACCTTCGCAGAACCCTCTTCCGGAGGCTCGCCGTCCACATCACTGTGGTCATCTCGTCGATCTTATACCGCAATGCACCATACGGGCATGCGTTCAGATCCTTGTAGGCACCACGGTAGAGGATGCATCATTAGGGCATGCATGTATCTTCTCCACCTCCAATCCTAGAGGGCATCGACCTTCTTTGCTGCGTATGTAATGTCGGGTAATTCGTTATCCTTTGGAAGCTTCTTCTTCATTATTTTGTAGCTTCTCAAATCCTTTATCGAGCACAGCATTCTCGCCTTCCATTGCAGCAATTCGAGTGCGGTACCGAGCTTTGTGTTGCCATCTTCGCAATTGGGGTACAACCCTTTTTGTGATCCTCTAACATGCGATCGAACTTCAGCTTCTCATTTTGACTTTCGCATTGTGTCCTTGCATCGACAATGACCGGCGGAGATCATCATCATCGGGCACATCGTCTGGTTCCTCTTGATCTTCAGCAGCTTCGCCCGTTCCAGCACCATCGTGCACATCGTCAGTGCATCTTGATGTTCGATAGCATCACCGTATTCAGGGGCACATAGTTGTCATCGTACTCTTCTTCCTCGCCGTCTTCCATCATAACCCCTATTTCTCTGTGCCTCGTCCAAACATTATAGTGTGGCATGAAACCCTTGTAAAGCAGGTGGGTGTGAAGGATTTTCCGGTCAGAGTAAGAGGTCGTATTCCCACATATAGGGCATGGACAACACATAAAACCATTCTGCTTGTTTGCCTCAGCCACTTCGAGAAAATCATGCACGCCCTTAATGTACTCGGAGGTGTGTCTGTCACCGTACATCCATTGCCGGTTCATCTGCGTGCATTATATATAATTAAGTGTGTCAAAAATCATTACAGAACATCATGAATAGATAATTAAGTAATCAAATTAATAGAAATTCATCATCACATAAAAACCAAAGTACATACATAGTTCTCATCTAACAACATAAAGCTCTGCAGAGCATCTAAATTAATTAAACCATACATTGAAACTATGTAAAACATTTCAATGCGAAAACAAATACGATCATAATAGCAACCAAGGTAACAACTGATCCAACGTCATAATGATACCAAGCCTCGATATGAATGGCATATTTTCTAATCTTTCTCATCTTCAAGCGCATTGCATCCATCTTGATCTTGTGATCATCGACGACATCCGCAACATGCAACTCCAATATCATCTTCTCCTCCTCAAGTTTTTTTATTTTTTTCTTCAAGAAATTGTTTTCTTCTTCAACTAAATTTAACCTCTCGACAATAGGGTCGGTTGTAATTTCGGTTCAACAACCTCCTAGATAAATAAAATCTATGTCACGTTGGTGGCATAATTTTCATAAACAATAAATGAACCAATAGTTATGAAAAGATAATATATACCACATCCGAATCATAGGCAGGGGCGAGCACCGGCGAGGCGGATACCAAAACCATCGCACTATATAAGATGCAATAATAAAAGTAAGAAAATAATACAAGTATCTATCTAAACAAACAAGTAATAATATTTTTCCTTTCAGAAAGAAGATAAGAACAACAGGCTCACCACGGTGGTGCCGGCGATGAGATCGGCGCGGGTGATCGACGGCGATGAAGACGGGGACGAGGCGTGACGGACCGCTAAAACTAGATAAATATTGAGGAAAATGGAGCTTGGCGGTCGAGCTTGGAGAGGAGAAACCTTAAGTAGTGTGGCTCGGGCATTCCATCGAACACCTTGTGTGAATAGGAGGTGAGCTAGAGCACCACCAAGCCCTCTCCCCCTCGGCCAAAAAAAACAGAGCAGTGTGCTCTGCTCTTGCGCGAGGGGCTATATATAGGCAGCACCATTAGCCCCGGTTGGTGGCATGAGCCGGGACAAAAGGGAAGCCTTTGGTCCCGGTTCATGCCACCAACCGGGACCAATAGTGGTGGGCCAGGAGCCAGGACCATTGGTCCCGGTTCGTCCCACCAACCGGGACCAAAAGGTCTGGACGAACCGGGACCAATGTCCACGTGGCCCGGCCGGCCCCCTGGGCTCACGAACCGGGGCAAACAGCTCCATTGGTCCTGGTTCTGGATTGAACCGGGACTAATGGGCTAAAACTGGCCTCGACGAAATACTGTTTTGTACTAGTGACATAGTGTCATGTCTTCACAGATTGTTGTTATAGTTTCATTATTTGCTTACGTTTGAAATCTTGTTGAGCCTCCTTTGACTTGGGGCCACAGAATTGTGATAGCGTACAGTGGGTAATGTTCGATTATAATTATACAATAATGTTACGGCAGGACATGATGGGATTTTATGTTATATGTACTAACCCCTCTAATAAAAAGTTTGGTTAAGTTTTGTGTGGATGAAGTGTTCGAAGATCGAGGAGGTATTGATATGAGAAGAATAAAAAGAGACAAGAGCTCAAGCTTGGGGATGCCCAAGGCACCCCAAGTAAATATTCAAGGTGACTCAAGCGTCTAAGCTTGGGGATGCCCCAGAAGGCATCCCATCTTTATTGGAAAATTATCGGTATGTTTCAGTTTTTGTTTTGTTCACATGATATGCGTAAATGCTTGGAGCGTCATGTGCTTTTTATTTTCTTTTAATAAATGCACCATGCTGGTATGAGATAGTCCTTGGTTGATTTATAGAATGCTCTTTGCACTTCAGTTATATCTTTTGGGTATGGCTTTATAGAATGCTTCATGAGCTTCACTTATATCATTTGAAGTTTGGATGCCTGTTTCTCTGCATAGGAAACCCGTTATATGTAGAATGCTCTTTTGCTTCACTTATATTTGTTAGAGCATGATCTTTTGTAGAAATAATTAAACTCTCTTGTTTCACTTATATCGATTTAGAGAGTCAACAGGAATTGGTCATTCACATGGTTAGTCATAAAATCCTACATAAAACTTGTAGATCGCTGAATATGATATGTTTGATTCCTTGCAATAGTTTTGCGATATAGAGATGCTAATATGTGGGAGGTACTAGTGAATTATTCTGGTTTAAGAATATTGGTGTTAAGGTTTGTGATTCCCGAAGCATGAACATATGGTCTCCCTTATGCTAAGAAGTTGGAGCACAATTTATCCTTGATTGTCTATCTTTGTGTGAAAGTCGAAGGCGTGCGATGGTTAACTCCTACCAACCTCCCCCCTAGGAGCATGCATAGTAGTACTTTGCTTCGAGGGCTAATAAACTTTTGCAATAAGTATGTAAGTTCTTTATGACTAATGTGAGTCCATGGATTATACGCATTCTCACCATTTCACCATTGCTAGCATCTCTATCACCACGCAACTTTCGTCGATGCATAAAACCCTTCATATATTTTCCTCAAAACAGCCACCATACCTACCTATTATGGCATTTTGATACGTCTCCAACGTATCTATAATTTTTTACTGTTCCATCTTGTTATATTATCATTTTTGGATGTTTTACAATAATTTTATAGTCATTTTATGTCAGGACCCCGATTCGAAGTCACATCAATCTAGCAGATAACACCTCATATCACTTTGCGGCCTCACGCACGGTATTCCCACGGGTGTCGCCTTACCATGGCGCGGGACCGTTTGCGCCTTTTGGCTCACGTATATGATAGTATCGCTAGCATCCATATGACAAAGAACCCGGGCCGACATGACTAGTCGTGAACCCAAAGTGGCACTAACTTACGGGGACAGGCATAACTGAATCAACATCGAGCATGTCGGTCAGCAGCATGCGAATCCGGGCTGTAGCACAAAACTAACAGGACTCCGATGAACCGGGCTGTAGCAGGCTAGGACTCCGGATGTCACCGCGTGACATTTCCCCGAAGGGACATACACAGGAACGAAGTAAATCACATGCCGGCCAGTCAAGTGTTCCGGAGTAGTAGTGCTGGGCTAGCAGGACTCCGGTGAACCGGGCTGTAGCGGACTACTATGGCTCATGGAAGCACAAGACTACATTTCCCCATAAGAGAGGCTACCAAGGATAAACAACTAGGTTGTCGGATCCCACACATACCAAGCATTTCAATCATACACACAATATACTCGATATGTGTAAATACAACATGGCATCACAACAAAACTCTACGACTCAAAGTATTTATTCATTAGGCTCCGAAGAGCTAGATATTGCAAACATGGGTCTCATGACCCAACATACAGAGCATACAAGCAACAAGTGGAAGCATAAACATGTCTGAGTACAGACAACTACAAATGAAAAAGGCTGAGAAGCCTGACTATCTACCAGACCCTCCTAAGGGTACAAGATCGTAGCTGAGGTAACAAGCTAAACGTCGAAGTCCACGCGGAACTACAAGCAAGACTGACGTCTCTCTGCAAAACATAAAATAGGCAAACGTGAGTACAAATGTACCCAGCAAGACTTACATCAGAACTAGCTACATATGCATCGGTATCAACAAAGGGGTGGTGGAGTTTAACTGCAGCAAGCCAGCTTTGACTCAGTGGCTATCCTGTACTACGACTACAAGTAACTCTTTTGAGGTGGCACATAGGAGTCCACATATTCACCATATCAATACACCACTATGGATCCGCTCCCGTCTCCCGACGAGAACACCATCCATAGCACTCACGCTTATCTTGTGAGTTTTAGAGTAACCACTTTCACTTGTCTATGAACTGTAAAGGCAACCCATAAGTCCTTTTCCACGGACACGGCTATTCGAATATATGATGTTAACCCTGCAGGGGTGTACTTCTTCACACACGCTCTCACCACTTACCACCATGTACACGTCGTGTATCTCGGCAACCTTCAAGCGGAAGCCTGGCGAGGGATTCGGCCATGACCTGACTAACCACACAAGTCTCTAGTCCAGGTTTATCGCCTATTCGGGTTCCATCCGCAAGGAGATCCGGCCGGGGTGTCGCTCACGGCCCCAAACGATGAGAGCAGGGTTCTCGAGGCACCAAACGGGCATCCTGGTACACCGTGCCTCGTGTCTCTACCGAACATAGCCCACCCCTAGGGTCAGCGCTACGCACGGCCCCCAACACATATCCTACAAACACCAGAAACTAGTTGCAACTCCTAGACAAAGATATAGGCGATTAATAAGTCGAGAGGGGCACTTAAGCATTCCAATGCGTGGTAGTAGCTGTTCATGGATCACAAACACAGAACTCAGTTCCTGAGGACGGCTGCAATGAGACAACCCACCATGTACTCCTACATGGCCTCTCACCGCTACCTTTACCAAATCATGTTCACACACTTAGCTCTCAATAGTAGGACATGTTCACCACCTTCCAATTTATTCCCGATGAATCAGACCTGACTCAACTCTAAGCAGTAGCAGGCATGACAACAAGCATGAATGAGTAGGCACATCAGGGCTCAAACAACTCCTACTCATGCTAGTGGGTTTCATCTATTTACTGTGGCAATGACAGGTCATGCAGAGGAAAGGGGTTCAACTACCGCAGCATGTAACAGTTGAATCGTTGTTGTCCTAATGCAGTAAAAGAGAGCAGGAGCGAGAGAGTGGGATTGCATCGGAATGAACAACGGGGTTTTGCTTGCCTGGCACTTCTCAAGATAGTATCATCGAACTCATCGTCGAAACGTCGTCCACTGAGAGGGGCAATTACCGGCAAACAAGGAAGAATACAATCAATGCAATGCAACAAAATGATGCATGATCATGACATGGCAATATGCTGTGATTTGGGCTAATGCAACAGAAAGTCCATTTAATTGAAGTAGATTCAAAACTACATCAAATTCCAACTCCAAACCTATTATGAAATTTTCCCTAATCATATTTCATCCTGAACAGTGAGGTTAACTTGCTCAAACATGCATTAAAATGACATAAACAGATTCTTTGGATTTTTCGATCATTTTTCATATATAACTTATTTCCATTGGAGTTACAGATTATTTTCTATGAATTTTTGAAGTTTTAAACATTTTCTAGAATTTCTAACTATTTATAATTAAAGTAATTCCAGAAAATGAATTACTGCATCAGCACTACATCAGCATGACGTCAGCGAGTCAACGGAGCAGCCCAGGTCAAACTGACCAGTGGGTCCCGCGTGTCAGTGATTAGACTAACTAACCTAATTAAAATTAACACGAACTAACTTGGTTAGCCGGGCGGGGCCCGCACGTCAGTGACCCAGGGGGTCAAATCCTAGGTCAACCGGGGCTAAACCACCGGCGTTTAGCCGCCGGCGACGAACAGACGCGGTGAAGGCTCGGGATCACTCCTCCGGCGACCAAAAGCAAGGCGGAGGGCATCTACATGGAGCTGGCGAACGCGCGCATCCAACGGGGCAAGTGGGAGTAGTTGGGGTGGCCGAAGCTCGTCGGAAAAGAGCTCGTGGCGGCGGCCGGCGTGCGGGTGTGCTCAGGGTCGGCGTTATACTGCACGGCAGGGGCCACGGAGGAGTGCTACGGGCACCTCGTGATGCACTGAGTGCTATGGCGCGCTCGGTTGCGGCTCTAGGTGACGGTGGCCGCGGCGGCGGCATGGCCGGCAGAGCCAAGCTCCTGGCCGCGAAGGCAATGGCGTTAGCGAAAGAAAAAGAGCCAGAGGAGAGGGGGGATCGACGTGAAAGCTCACAACGGTTGCAGTGGAGCCAACGGCGAGCTCGGAGGTGGTCCGACGCGGGCGTAACAGCGACGGCGATCTCGGGCGGCCGGCGATGAAGAAGGTGGCGGTGACCGCTCCACGGGGCGTTCGGCGCCTCGTAGCTTGACGAAGAGGTAGCAGGCGATGTGGCGGAGCTCGCAAGCACGAGGGCGGTCGAGGGGACGGTGGGGAGTGCGTGGGCAGCGAACGGCGGCGACGGCGACGTTCGGTTTTGGGAGAGAGGGCGGCAGAGGTGGGAATGAGCACGGGGGAGATTGCGAGGCGGTCGGGGAGGTGGCGTGGCACTCTTGGCGCCCTCCAGCAGCAGTGGCGGCAAGCAGGAGGTGGCCGCTCGTGCGCTGGCGTGCGGAGGCCACGCGCCCCTGCCTACTGGCGCGAGGTAGGGGATGACTGGTATGGCCAGTCGGCTGGGCCGGCTTACTGGACCAGAGCAGATGGCCACCAGGTGGGCTGCGCAGGTGAGGCCAGGTAAGTCTCTCTCTCTCTCTCTTTTATTTCCTGTTTTCTATTTCGGCAAATTTGTTTTAATTTGGTTTTCAAACCAAATCACTTTTAAAAAATTTGAAGATAGTTATGGGCACTAAATGAATTATTCCAGAGGCCCATAACTAATTCCAAAAAAATTGGAGAATTTAAAAATATTTATAGTATTTAAAGGCCCCAATTCAAATACAATATGAGTTAATTCGAAAATCCAGAATGGCCTAAAAATATGTGCATCATTTTTGGCAGAGGTTTTCACCTTTATCAAAAATAATGAACTTTTCTAAAGGGCATTCTGGGTTCATTGAAAATAATTTTATTTTGATCCCAATTGCATTTCATTTGGTGCTAGGGTTTGTCATCCCCATTTCAAATTTCAAACAAATATAGACATGATGCATGGATGATTATGAAACTAATTGCAATCAAATTCTAGGGCTGTGACATTTTATATAATTTTTTTGGTACTAACCTATTGACATAGTGCCAAGAGCCAGTTGTTGTTTTCTGCTTGTTTTCTACATCTCAGGAAATCAATACCAAATGGAGTCCAAACGCAGTGAAACTTTTTGTGGATTTTTTTTGGACCAGAAGACACCTGTTGGGCTAGAGAAGCACCTGGGGGTTCCCCGAGGGGGGCACACCCACCAGGGCACACCTGGGCACCCAGGCACGCCCAGGTGGGTTGTGCCCACCTTGGTGGCCTCCCGCACCGCCCCTTCACTCTATAAATACCCCACTATTCCAGAAACCCTAGGGGAGTTGATGAAATTTTATTCCAGCCGCCGCAGGTTCCAGAACCACCATATCCAATCTGGACACCATCACGGAGGGGTTCATCAAGTCCATTGGTGCCTCTCCGATGATGCGTGAGTAGTTCTTTGTAGACCTATGGGCCCATAGTTAGTAGCTAGATGGCTTCCTCTCTCTCTTTTGATTATCAATAGAATGGTCTCTTGGAGATCCATATGATGTAACTCTTTTTGCGGTGTGTTTGTTGGGATCTGATGAACTTTGAGTTTATGATCAGGTCTATCTTTTTATATCCATGAAAGTTATTTGAGTCTTTTTTGATCTCTTATATGCATGATTTCTTATAGCCTCGTATTTCTTCTCCGATATTGGATTTTGTTTGGCCAACTTGATCTATTTATCTTGCAATGGGAAGAGGTGCTTTGTGATGGGTTCGATCTTACGATGCTTGATCCCAGGGACAAAAGGGGAACTGACACGTATGTATCGTTGCCATTAAGGATAACAAGATGGGATCTATTTCTACATAAATAGATCTTGTCTACATCATGTCATCGTTCTTATTGCATTACTCCATTTTCCATGAACTTAATACACTAGATGCATGCTGGATAGCGGTCGATGTGTGGAGTAATAGTAGTAGATGCAGGCAGGAGTCAGCCTACTAATCTTGGACTTTATTCCTATATAATGATCATTGCATGGATATCGTCATGATTATTTTAAGTTCTATCAATTCCCAACAGTAAATCGTTTACACACCGTTGGCTATTTTTCTCGAGAGAAGCCACTAGTGAAACCTACGGCCCCCGGGTCTCTTCTTTAATATATTTGCCTTTGCGATCTATTTTCATTTGCTTTTTTTTCATATCTATTGAACCAAAAATACAAAAATACCTTGTTGCACTTTATTTTATTTCGCGTTCGATCTATCAAATTATTACAACCTCACATCCTCTTGCCAATTTCTGGCGCCATTGCCCGAAAGGATTTGACAACCCCTTTAATACGTCGGGTTGCGAGTATTTGTTATTTGTGTGCAGGAGTTGTTTACGTGGTGTTGTGTGGTTCTCCTACTGGTTCGATTACCTTGGTCTCATCACTGAGGGAAATACCTACCTTTGTTGTGTTGCATCATCCCTTCCTCTTTGGGGAAATACCGACGTAGTTCTAGCAAACCACAAAAGGAATTTATGGCAGCGTTGCCAGGGAGGATCATGTCAAGATAGTCTCCCGACAAGACGCCAATTTCTGTCGCCATTGCCGGGGAGACATAATCAACATCTACCAGGTTCCTTATCACAAGTCTCGTCTCCTTGCAAGTTACATTATTTGCCATTTGCCTCTCGTTTTCATCTCCGCCACTTCACAAAAATTTGTCGTTTTTATTTGCCCTCTTTTTCGTTCGCAGTTTTTTTTGCCGGATCTATTCGTGTTCTTGCTTTTTAGTCATCATGGCTAATCCTTCCCTCATCATATGCACCCCCAAGAAAGAAGTTCTCAATTTTAAGCAAAGAGGAGGAGAAAGCCTAAAATATGCTTGGTATAGGATTTGCAATGCTAATAACAGATATATTCATAAGCAGTCCACTATTGTTCTTGTTCGAAATTTTTATGTGGGGATCACTACTTGGTTTATATTTGTTCTAGACTCAATTACCGGAGGGAATTTATTAAGTTGTTCTCCTCTTGGTGCTTTGAATGCTATGGGAAGTTTAGTGGGTTCCCCTCCTATTGTTATCAATGAATCAACTTTGACTCTTGAGCATGTTATGCAAAGATTAGAAGCTATTGAAAAGGGAATGCTTACTAAAGAATATATTGAAAATTTGGATAAAAGGATGCATAATCTTGCTAATAAAATTGGAATGAAAGCGGGTGATGTTTTTAAATTGCTAAAAGAGAAGGAACTCGTAGTCAATGAAATAATTGAAGAGAGTCCTTCTCGGATTGATAAACTGGAAGAAATTTATAGTAACTTGGGCACAACTTTTTCTTCAATTAATACTATTGAGAAAACACCCATAAAAGTTCGCAAGAACAAGGGGGCTACTTCTAGTAGTAATAAAGGGGATCTTAAAATGATTAGTGTTCACCCCAATTTTATTGAAGTAATAAAAGGTCCTCTCTACAAAAGCAAATTCCCTGACCTTGTCCCTAGAAGTATTATTGTTGAGGAAATTTATGCCAGATCTTTGAAGAAATGTGTGATTGAGGAGTTTGAAACCAAGGATGACAACACTTGAGATCTTGGTGTCATGCCTAGCTAAGGAGGTAAAACGATAGCGCTCGTTGGGAGTCAACCCAACTTGTATCTTTTTGCTTTTTGCATTTCTTGTTGTTTTCAATAAAATTCCCAATTATCCCTCTGTTTAGATGTGTTTTTGCGGTATAAATTAGTGTTTGTGCCAAGCAAAGCCTTTGGGATGATTTGGGAAATAGTTGATTTGATCTTGTTGGAAAACAGAAACATTTGCGCCCAGTGCAGAAAATCGTAAAAATCACCAGAGCGTGATAAATTTATGATTTTTTTACACAAGATTGATATACAAATTTCCTGCGTTGCCCTAATTTTTCAAAAAAAATTGGAGTTACTGAAGTATACGAAGTATCCAGATTGCTATAGACTGTTCTATTTTTGACAGATTCTGTTTTCTTTGCGTTGTGTGCTTGTTTTGATGATTCCATGGTTTTCTTTGAAGAGTTTTTTCCATAGAAAAGTTGGAATGCAGTAGGTATAATGCAAGAATAAAATAAAAATTGGTTTTCTACAGTACTTATAGTAGTGATTTGCTTTCTTATACTAACAGATCTCACGAATGTTTTGTTGAGCTTTGTGTGATTGAAGTTTTCAAGTTTTGGGTGACGTTGCGATGGATGAAGGAATAAGAAGTAAGAAGAGCCTACTCTTGGGGATGCCCATGGCATCCCAAGCTATTATCCAAAGAGAAGCAAGCAACTAAGCTTGGGAATGCCCGAGTGGCATCCCCTCTTTCTTCTAACAACCACAGGTATTTTACTCGAAGCTATATTTTTATCCGTCACATATTATGAGTTTTGCTTGGAGCGTCTTGTCTGATATGAGTCTTTGCTTGTTTATTTTTAATAAGTATCCTTTCTGGACACACCTATTTGAGAGAGCCAAAATTATGCCAGGACTTGCTAGAATCGCTCTCTATGCTTCACTTAAATCTTTATGAGCTATGGAATTGCTCTAGTGCTTCACTTATATCTTTTTGAGCACGGTGTGCCTTATTGTTTTCAAGAAATTCTCTCTTGCTTCACTTAAATTAACTTGCGAGAAAGAAATATGATGCTCATGATCTTCACTTATATTTGTTTGAGTTTACCAAAAGGAACACATAAAATTAGTTCCAAAGTGATAGATATCCAAGGAGGATATAATAAAAACTTTCATGAAGATCATTGGAAAAAATAAACTTGATTCCTTGTAATAGTTTTGAGATATGATGATTGTGATATGTGATCCATGTTAATGAGTAATTATGTCTTAGTAAGAATATCGATGTTAAGGTTCGTGATTCCCTATGCAAGCACGAAAGTCAATAGTCATGCAATGAAATTATATCCTACTTGTGTTGCATTATTCGGTGTTGGTTATGTTTAATGTTCCCCTATGATGGTTTTCGTTCCTTGGTTGGTCGCTGCACAATCTCTTGCTAGCCTCCACTTTGCACTAAGTAGAAATACTACTTGTGCATCCAAATCCTAAAACCCAAGTTATGCCAAATGAGTCCACCATACCTACCTATATGTGGTATTTTCAAGCCGTTCTAAGCAAATTTGTATGCGCCAATTCTAATTTTCAAAATAAATTTCTCTTTTGCGTGCCCATACCGCTCACGATGCGGTGCGGGGTGGCAAATATTTTTCATGCTAGATGTGTTATTCTCAAGATAAGTGTTTATTCACTTGTCATTGCACGAGAGTATGGCAGTAATAGGGATTCCCAGTCCCGAATTGAAAAATAAAATTTACTTTATGTTGTCAAATAATAAATTCCTTGGAAAGTGTTGGTATGGAGTGCACCCGTGGATACAGTTAGCCATGGCTTGTGAAAGTTTGGTGGAAAAAGGAATAAAATTTATTTTATGTTTGGAAACCGCCTATGATATATCTAGAATGTTAAGTGTTGGGAACTCTAAGTCGTTCTCGTTGGTGAGAAAAGCATGCAACCCAAAATAATTTTTCTCTCAATTTAAGCTTTGAGCTCTGGCACCTCTACAAATCCCTACTTCCCTCTGTGAAGGGCCTATCTTTTACTTTATGCAATTTTTATTTTATTTTTGAGTCTCCATCTTCTCTTATCAAGAACCAACTACGGAACACAATTATCTTACTTGAGCATTGGATGTAGTTAATATGTGGATGTGTGGCATGAATGGATCAATGATTGAGCATGATGGGTTAGGGATAACTTGCTTTAGTATTGATATTTTGAACGATATGGTTGTTTGTTGATATGCTTGAGTATTGAAGTCCTCATGTCAAAACTAGACTATTGCTTTGAACCAAATAAAAGTCCAGATGTCCATGCTATAAAAGAAAGAATATGAGATGAACACGATAGGCAGCATTCCACATCAAAAATTCTGTTTTTATCATTTACCTACTCGAGGACGAGCAGCAATTAAGCTTGGGGATGCTGATATGTCTCCAACGTATCTATAGTTTTTTATTGTTCCATGCTGTTATATTATCATTCTTGGAAGTTTTACAATCATTTTATAGTCATTTTATATCATTTGACACAGTGCCAAGTGCCAGATGTTGTTTTCTGCTTGTTTTTTACATCGCGGGAAATAAATACCAAACGGAGTCCAAATGCAGTGAAACTTTTTGTGGATTTTTTTGGACCAAAAGACACCTGTTGGGCCAGAGAAGCACCTGGGGGTGCCTCGAGGGGGGCACAACCCACCAGGGCGCGCCTGGGCCCCTAGGCGCGCCAAGGTGGGTTGTGCCCACCTCGGTAACCTCCCGCACCACCTCTTCGCTCTATAAATTCCCTAATATTCCAGAAACCCTAGCGGAGTCGACGAAATTTTATTCCAGCTGCCACAAGTTCCAGAACCACCAGATCCAATCTGGACACCATCACGGAGGGGTTCACCAAGTCCATTGGTGCCTCTCCAATGATGCGTGAGTAGTTCTTTGTAGACCTACGGGCCCATAGTTAGTAGCTAGATGGCTTCCTCTCTCTCTTTTGATTATCAATAGAATGGTCTCTTGGAGATCCATATGATGTAACTCTTTTTGCAGTGTGTTTGTTGGGATCCGATGAACTTTGAGTTTATGATCAGATCTATCTTTTATATCCATGAAAGTTATTTGAGTCTTATTTGATCTCTTATATGCATGATTGCTTATAGCCTCATATTTCTTCTCCGATATTAGGTTTAGTTTGGCCAACTTAATCTATTTATCTTGCAATGGGAAGAGGTGCTTTGTGATGGGTTCGATCTTACGGTGCTTGATCCCAGTGACAGAAGGGGAACCGACACGTATGTATTGTTGCCATTAAGGATAACAATATGGGATCTATTTCTACATAAATAGATCTTGTCTACATCATGTCATCATTCTTATTGCATTACTCTATTTTTCCATGAACTTAATACACTAGATGCATGCTGGATAGCAGTCGATTTGTGGAGTAATAGTAGTAGATGCAGGCAGGAGTCGGTTTACTAATCTTGGACGTGATTCCTATATAATGATCATTGTGTGGGGTATCGTCATGATTATTTGAAGTTCTATTAATTGTCCAACAGTAATTCATTTACCCACCGTTTGCTATTTTTCTCGAGAAGCCACTAGTGCGACCTACGGGCCCCGGGTCTCTTCTTTAATATATTTGCCTTTGCGATATATTTTCATTTGCTTTTATTTTCATATCTATTAAACCAAAGATACAAAAATACCTTGCTGCACTTTATTTTATTTGGCATTCTATCTATCAAATTATTACAACTTTCTCACGTCCTCTTGCCAATTCTGGCGTCGTTGCCCGAAAGGGATTGACAACCCCTTTAATACATCGGGTTGCGAGTATTTGTTATTTGTGTGCAGGAGCTATTTACGTGGTGTTGTGTGGTTCTCCTACTGGTTCAATAACCTTGCTCTCATCACTGAGGGAAATACCTACCACTGTTGTGCTGCATCATCCCTTCCTCTTTGGGGAAATAGCGACGTAGTTCTAGCAAACATCACATTTCCATAGCCATTCCGAGATATATTGCCATCCAACTTCCATCATCATCATATACATGACTTGAGCATTCATTGTCATATTTCTTTGCATGATCGTAAGATAGCTAGCATGATATTTTCATGGCTTGTGTGTTTTTTGATATCTTTGCTATGCTAGATCATTGCACATCCTGGTACACCGCTAGAGGCATTCATATAGAGTCATCATATATTAGTTTTATCGAGTTGTAATATCGAGTTGTAAGTAAATAAAAGTGTGATGATCATCATTATTAGAACATTGTCCCATGTGAGGTTATATAAAAACAAAAAGGGAGAGGCCAAAAGAGTCTCAAAAAAAGAGAGAAAGAGTCTCGAACAAAAGAGGGGAGTCTCTAAAAAAATGAGGAGAAAAAGAGAGAAGGGGCAATGTTACTATCCTTTTCCACACTTGTGCTTCAAAGTACCACCATGTTCTTCATGATACATAGTCTCCTATTTTCATACTTTCATATATTACTAGTGGGAATTTTTCGTTATAGAACTTGGCTTGTATATTCCTACAATGGGCGTCGTCAAATATCCCTAGGTCTTCATGAGCAAGCAAGTTGGATGCACACCCACTTAGTTTTCTTTTGAGCTTTCATACACTTATAGCTCTTAGTGCATCGTTCCATGGCAATCCCTACTCCTCGCATTGATATCGATTGATGGGCAACTCCATAGCCCGTTGATCCGCCTAATTGATGTGAGACTTTCTCCTTTTGTCTTCTCCACATAAACCTCTACCACCGCATTCTATTCCACCCATAGTGTTATATCCATGGCCTGCGCTCATGTGTTGCGTGAGAGTTGAAAAAGCTGAAGCGCCTTAAAAAGTATGAACCAATTGCTTAGCTGACATCGGGGTAGTGCATGATTTATATTTTGTGTTAAGAAGATGGAGCATGACAAGGCAATATGATTTTGACGGGATAGCGTTCTTTAGCATTGATATTTTGAAAGACATGATTGTTTGTTGGGATGCCCGGGTATTGATGTCTTTTATGTCAAATGATAAACTATTGCTTTGAATCAATCGTGTCTTAATATTCATGCCATGACTAGATTACATGACCAAGATTATGCTAGGTAGCATTCCACATCAAAAATTATATTTTTTATCATTTATCTACTCGAGGACGAACAGGCATTAAGCTTGGGGATGCTGATACATCTCCGTCATATCTATAATTTTTTATTGTTCCATGCCAATATTCTACAATTCTTACATACTTTTGGCAACAATTTATATGATTTTCTTGGACTAACATATTGATCCAGTGCCCAGTGCAGTTCCTGTTTGTTGCATGTTTTTTGTTTCCCAGAAAATCCATATCAAACGAAGT
This sequence comes from Aegilops longissima, assembly GCA_021605205.1. Lineage (NCBI taxonomy): Eukaryota > Viridiplantae > Streptophyta > Magnoliopsida > Poales > Poaceae > Aegilops > Aegilops longissima. Next base: position 613,827,779 of record CM038679.1, on the reverse strand, counting down.
CCAAACGTGATAAAAACTTATGGAGATTTTTTAGTAATGTATGTGAATTTTGGGATGTGGAATCAATGCACGGCGGTGCCAGAGGGACCCACAATCCCTAGGGGCGCGTCCCTACCCAGGGCGCGGCCAGGGGGCTTGTGTCTGATGACCCACAAGTATAGGGGATCTATCGTAGTCCTTTCGATAAGTAAGAGTGTCGAACCCAACGAGGAGCACAAGGAAATGATAAGCGGTTTTCAGCAAGGTATTCTCTGCAAGCACTGAAATAATAGGTAACATATAGTTTTGTGATAAGATAGTTTGTAACGAGCAAAAAGTAACAAAAGTAAATAAAGTGCAGCAAGGTGGCCCAATACTTTTTGTAGCAAAGGACAAGCCTGGACAATTTCTTATATGAAGGAAAACGCTCCCGAGGACACATGGGAATTATCATCAAGCTAGTTTTCATCACATTCATATGATTCGCGTTCGGTACTTTGATAATATGATATGTGGGTGGACCGGTGCTTGGGTTTTGTCCTTACTTGGACAAGCATCCCACTTATGATTACCTCCTATTGCAAGCATCCCCAACTACAAAAGAAGTATTAAGGTAAACCTAACCATAGCATGAAACATATTGATCCAAATCAGCCCCTTACGAAGCAACGCATAAACTAGGGTTTAAGCTTCTATCACTCTAGCAACCCATCATCTACTTATTACTTCCCAATGCCTTCCTCTAGGCCCAAATAATGGTGAAGTGTCATGTAGTCGACGTTCACATAACACCACTAGAGGAGAGACACCATACATCTCATCAAAATATCGGACGAATACCAAATTCACATGACTATTAATAGCAAGACTTCTCCCATGTCCTCAGGAACAAACGTAACTACTCACAAAGCATATTCATGTTCATAATCAGAGGGGTATTAATATGCATAAAGGATCTGAACATATGATCTTCCACCAAATAAACCAACTAGCATCAAATACGAGGAGTAATAAACACTACTAGCAACCTACAGGTACCAATCCCAGACTTGGAGACAAGAATTGGATACAAGAGATGAACTAGGGTTTGAGAGGAGATGGTGCTGGTGAAGATGTTGATGGAGATTGACTCCCTCCCGATGAGAGGAGCATTGGTGATGACGATGGCGATGATTTCCCCCTCCCGGAGGGAAGTGTCCCCGGTAGACCAGCTTCGCCAGAGCCCTAGATTGGTTCTGCCAAGGTTCCGCCTCATAGCGGCGGAGTCTCGTCCCGAAAGCTTGCTTATCATTTTTCTTCGGACGAAAGACTTCATATAGCAGAAGATGGGCACCGGAGGGCCAACAGGGGGCCCACGAGGTAGGGGGCGCACCCAGGGGGGTAGGGCGCGCCCCCCACCCTCATGGCCAGGGTGTGGGCCCCATCTGGTATTTCTTTCGCTCAGTATTTTTTATTATTTCCAAAAGTAACTTCCGTGGAGTTTGAGGACTTTTGGAATTGTACAGAATAGGTCTCTAATATTTGCTCCTTTTCCAACCCAGAATTCCAGCTGCCGGCATTCTCCCTCCTTATGTAAACCTTGTAAAATAAGAGAGAATAGGCATAAGTATTGTGACATAATGTGTAATAACAGCCCATAAGAATGCAATAAAATATCGTTATAAAAGCATGATGCAAAATGGACGTATCAACTCCCCCAAGCTTAGACCTCGCTTGTCCTCAAGTGGAAGACGATAACGATAAATATGTCCACATGTTTAGAGGTAGAGGTGTCGATAAAATAAAATACGGACATGAGGGCATCATGATTATTCTCATAACAGCAACATATATGGATTCTATCATACGATTTCTTATGCTCAAGTAATAATCTATTCACAATGCAAAGTATGAATCGGAAACTTTTTTGAGAACCAACAAACTATAATCTCAGTCATTGAAGCAATTGAAATTTATCATAACATCAGAAAGAGTCTATGTCAGAGCTTTTCAACAAGTCCGCATACTCAATTACCATTTAGTCTCTCACAATTGCTAACACTCACGCAATACTTGTGGTTACGGAGTTTTAATCGGACACAGAGAAAGATAGGGGCTTATAGTTTCGCCTCCCCTCAAGGGTAATGTCAACAATAATAGTTCATGCTAACTTAGATCCAATTAGATATATATATATATATATATATATATATATATATATATATATATATATATATATATATATATATATATATATATATATATATATATATATATATATATATATATATATATAGGATCTTTCCACCACACTGTGCTTGCCAAAGGATAAGATGTAAAAAGGAAAGGTGAAGATCACCATGACTCTTGCATAAGGTAGAAGATAAAAGTAAAAGATAGGCCCTTCGCAGAGGGAAGCAGAGGTTGCCATGCGCTTTCAGGGTTGGATGCACAAAATCTTAATGCGAAAGAACGTCACTTTATATTGCCACTTGTGATATAGACCTTTATTATGCAGTCTGTCGCTTTTATTTCTTCCACATCACAAGATCGTATAAAGCTTATTTCCTCCACACCAATCAATCATACATATTTAGAGAGCAATTTTTATTGCTTGCACCGATGACAACTTACTTGAAGGATCTTACTCAATCTATAGGTAGATATGGTGGACTCTCATGGCAAAACAGGGTTCAAGGGTATTTGGAAGCACAAGTAGTATCTCTACTTGGTGCAAAGAATTCTGCTAGCATGAGGGGGAAAGGCAAGCTCAACGTGTTGGATGATCCATGACAATATACTTTATCTCAGATATAAGAAAACATAACCCATTACGTTGTCTTCCTTGTCCAACATCAACTCTTTAGCATGTCATATTTTAATGAGTGCTCACAATCATAAAAGATGTCCAAGATAGTACATTTATAAGTGAAACCTCTCTTTCTTTATTACTTCCTATTAATTGCAACCATGACCAAAGCTATGTTTGTCAACTCTCAACAATTTTTAATCATCATACTCTTTATATGTGAAGTCATTAATCCCCATAAGATCAATATGATCTCTTTTTATTTCTTTTTATTCTTTTCTCTTTTCTTTTATTCACTCAAGATCATAGCAAAATAATCAAGCCCTTGACTCAACACTAATCTTTATTATATAGCTCACGTACTTGATTACATAGAGGGATCATAAAGCAAAACTCAAAACTAGATCATACCAAAACTTTATTCTACTAGATCAAGATATTACTAACAGGATCGAACTAAGAAAAACGGTAAAGATAGGAGTGTGATGGTGATAAGATACCGGTGCACTTCCCCCAAGCTTGGCAGTTGCCAAGGGGAGTGCCCATACCCATGTGATTATATCTCCTTTGCTGGTGAAGGGGTTGTTGATGATGTAGGCTTGTCGTCCATCTTCCAAGGCATAGGCTCACCATCATAGAAGGATGATCGAGTCTCCGGGATCCTTAAATCTGCAGCCAAACTCATCCTCTTGAATCTATATTCATACTCATAGTTTTAGTTTTGCAGGTCATAGATTTGGGCTTGGAGGTGCTCGATTTTCTCGTGGAGCTTGAAGATGGCCTCCCCAATGTCCTTGGCATCCAGCTTGTGGTTGTTGGTGAACTCCGTGATCATTATGTGATTGGATTCAAGTCCACGCTCCACCATCTCCTGGCACTTGAAAACGTGTTGCTCCATTGCCTCGAGCCTTGTCTCCACGCTTCCGGTCCTCCTGGGTCCCTCAACATCGCGGATGTGCAGCACCCCCTCATGCACCTCAATGGTTTGAGGGTGTTGCAGCACCTCCGCGAGGTAGGGGTTGATGACCTTCTCGAAGAACTTGTCCTTGGGGGCACTTGGAGACGTCATGATGATCTAGATCTGTCAAAAAAACAGCTCGAAACAAGAACAGAGGACAATTGCATGATACGGTGGTCAAAACCTTCGGGAGAATATATAATGATTTTTTACCGACTAAAATACGTATCGTGCAAGAAGACAGAGTCCGGAGAGCACACGAGGTGCCCACGAGGCAGGGGGCAGGCCCAGGGGGTAGGGCGCGCCCTCCACCCTCGTGGAGGCCTCGTGTCCTTCCCGGACTGCTTCTTATTTTTTCTATTTTTCTAAATATTCCAAAACGGAGAAAAATAGCCATTAGAACTGTTTTGGAGTCGGTTTACTTATTGTACCACATACCTATTCCTTTTCGGAGTCTGAAACGTTCCGGAAAGTGTCCCTTATGTATTCCTCCGGGGTTACGGTTTCAATAACATTGGTTTCAACATTTATAGGATTACCTGAGATATAATGTTTGATTCTTTGACTGTTCACCACCTTTGGATTTGTGCCTTTGAAGTTGTTGATTTTTATGGCACCGGAACGATAGACCTCCTCGATAATGTAAGGACCTTCCCATTTAGAGAGAAGTTTCCCTGCAAAAAATCTTAAAGGAGAGTTGTATAGCAATACATAATCACCTACATTAAACTCACGCTTTTGTATCCTTTTGTCATGCCATCTTTTTACTTTTTCTTTAAACAATTTGGCATTCTCATAAGCTTGGGCTCTCCATTCATCAAGTGAGCTAATGTGAAATAACCTCTTCTCACCGGCAAGTTTAAAATCATAGTTGAGCTCTTTAATAGCCCAATATGCCTTATGTTCCAGTTCGAGAGGTAAGTGACATGCTTTTCCATAGACCATTTTATACGGAGACATACCCATAGGACTTTTATATGCAGTTCTATAGGCCCATAATGCATCATCCAGTTTCTTGGACCAATTCTTTCTAGATCTATTAACTTTCTTTTGCAAAATTAATTTAAGATCTCTATTGCTCAATTCTACTTGACCACTAGAAAGTGGGTGATAAGGAGATGCAATTCTATGATTAACATCATAGTTAGCAAGCATTTTACGAAAGGCACCATGAATAAAATGTGAACCACCATCAGTCATTAAATATCTAGGGACTCCAAACCTCGGAAAAATAACTTCTTTAAGCATCTTAATAGAAGTGTTATGATCAGCACTACTAGTTGGAATAGCTTCTACCCACTTAGTAACGTAATCAACAGCAACTAAAATATGTGTATACCCGTTAGAGGCAGGAAAAGGTCCCATATAATCAAAGCCCCAAACATGAAATGGTTCAATAACAAGTGAATAATTCATAGGTATTTCTTGACGCTACTAATATTACCAATTCTTTGACATTCATCACAAGATAAGACAAACTTACAGGCATCCTTGAAGAGAGCAGGCCAATAAAAACCGGATTGCAATACCTTATGTGCAATTCTATCTCCAGCGTGGTGTCCTCCATAAGCTTCGGAGTGGCACTTGCGTAGGATCTGTTCCTGTTCATGCTCAGGTACACAACGTCTAATAACACCATCTACTCCTTCTTTATAAAGATGTGGGTCATCCCAAAAGTAATGTCTTAAATCATAGAAAAACTTTTTATTTTGCTGGTATGTCAAACTAGGTGGCATAAATTTAGCAACAATGCAATTAGCATAGTCATCATACCATGGAGCAGTACGAGAAGCATTTATGACATTTAATTGTTCACCAGGAAAGCTATCATTAATAGGTAGTGGGTCATCAAGCACATTTTCTAACCTAGACAAGTTGTCTGCAACGGGGTTCTCAGCTCCTTTTCTATCAATAATATGCAAATCAAATTCTTGTAGCAAGAGAACCCACCTAATAAGTCTAGGTTTAGCATCTTTCTTTTCCATAAGATATTTAATAGCAGCATGATTAGTGTGAATAGTTACTTTAGAATCAACAATATAAGGTCTGAACTTATCACAAGCAAATACTACTGCTAAAAATTCTTTTTCAGTAGTAGCATAATTTCTCTGGGCACTGTCTAGAGTTTTACTAGCATGTTGAATAACATTTAATTTCTTATCAACTCTTTGCCCTAGAACAGCACCTACAGCATAATCACTAGCATCACACATGATTTCAAAGGGTAAATTCCAATCAGGTGGCAGAACAATAGGTGCAGAAATCAATGTTTTCTTAAGTATTTTAAATTCTTCTACACAATCATCGTCAAAGACAAATGGTATATATTTTTGTAATAGATTAGTCAGAGGCCGAGAAATTTTTGACAAGTCCTTAATGAACCTCCTATAAAATCTGGCGTGACCAAGGAAGCTTCTTATACCTTTGATGTCCTTGGGACATGGCATCTTTTCAATAGCATCAACTTTAGCTTTATCAACTTCAATGCCCCTTTTAGAAATTTTATGCCCCAAGACAATACCTTCATTAACCATAAAGTGGCACTTTTCCCAATTCAAGACAAGGTTAGTTTCTTCACATCTCTGCAAAACTAGATCAAGGTTGCTTAAGCAATCATCAAAAGAGGATCCATAAATGGAGAAATCTTCCATGAAAACCTCACAAATTTTTTCACAAAAGTCAGAGAATATAGCCATCATGCATCTTTGAAAGGTAGCAGGTGCATTACATAAACCAAAAGGCATACGTCTATAAGCAAAAGTACCGAAAGGGCAAGTAAATGTGGTCTTAGCTTGATCATCCGCTGACACAGGAATTTGAGAGAAACCAGAATAACCATCTAGAAAGAAAAAATGTGTATGTTTGTATAGTCTTTCTAGCATTTGATCAATGAAAGGTAAGGGGTAATGATCTTTTTTAGTAGCTTTATGTAATTTGCGGAAATTAATTGCCATCCTATATCATGTAATAATTCTTTGCGAAATCAACTCATCTTTATCATTAGGAACGACAGTAATACCTCCCTTCTTAGGGACACAATGGACAGGACTTACCCACTGACTATCAGCAACGGGATAGATTATACCTGCCTCAAGGAGCTTTAGTATTTCCTTTCTTACCACTTCTTTCATCTTAGGATTCAGCCGTTGTTGATGATCAATAACTGGTTTGGCGTCTTTCTCCAAATTTATTTTGTGTTGACATAGAGTGGGACTAATGCCCTTAAGATCATCAAGGGTATATCCAATAGCAGCACGGTGCTTCTTCAGAGTTTTCAATAATTTTTCTTCCTCCTTCTCTGAAAGGTTAGCACTAATAATAATAGGATATATCTTCTTTTTCTCAAGATAAGCATATTTAAGAGTATCAGGTAACAGTTTAAGCTCAAACACGGGATCACCCTTGGGTGGAGGAGGATCCCCTAAGATCTCAACAGGCAAGTTGTTTTTCAGAATAGGACCATGCTTAAAGAACACTTCATCTATTTCCCTTCTTTCATTCATAAACATATCATTTTCATGGTCTAGCAAATATTGTTCTAAAGGATCACTAGGAGGTACGGCAATAGAAGCAAGACCAATAATTTCATCTTTACTAGGCAATTCTTCTTCACGGTGTTGTCTACGAAATTTAGAGAAGTTGAATTCATGAGACATATCACCCAAACCCATAGTAACAACATCCTTTTCGCAGTCTATCTTAGCATTAACAGTATTTAAGAAGGGTCTACCAAATATAATGGGACAAAAGCTATCTTGTGGGGAACCAAGAACAAGAAAATCAGCAGGATATTTAGTTTTCCCACACAAGACTTCAACATCTCTAACAATCCCAATTGGTGAAATAGTATCTCTATTGGCAAGTTTAATTGTGACATCAATATCTTCTAACTCAGCAGGTGCAATATCATGCATAATTTCTTTGTATAAGTCAATAGGTATTGCACTAGCACTAGCACCCATATCACATAAGCCATGATAACAATGATCCCCTATTTTAACAGAAATAACAGGCATGGCTACCACAGGTCTATGTTTATCTTTAGCACAAGGTTTAGCAATTCTAGCAGTTTCATCACAGAAATAAATAACATGTCCATCAATATTATCAGCCAAGAGATCTTTAACAATAGCAATATTAGGTTCCACTTTAACTTGCTCATGAGGTGTATAAGTTCTAACATTGCTTTTACGAACCATAGTTGAAGCTTTAGCATGATCCTTTATTCTAACAGGGAAATGTGGTTTCTCAACATAAGCAGTAGGAACAATAGGATCATTATAAGTGATAGTCTTTTCTTCAACTTTAATAGGTGCAGCTACTTTTACTTCAATGGGAGGATGATATTTAAACCACTTCTCCTTAGGGAGATCAACGTGAGCAGCAAAAGATTCGCAGAAAGAAGCTACTATCTCAGAGTCAAGTCCATATTTAGTGCTACATTTACAGAAAACATCGGTATCTATAAAAGATTTAACACAATCAAACTTAGGTGTCATACCTGACTCCTTACCTTCGTCGAGATCCCAATCTTCAGAGTTGCATTTAATTCTTTCCAATAAATCCCATTTGAATTCAATAGTCTTCATCATAAAAGAGCCAGCATAAGAAGTATCAAGCATGGTGCGATTGTTATCAGAAAGCCGAGCATAAAAATTTTGATTAATCATTTCTCTTGAGAGCTCATGCTTGGGGCATGAATATAACATTGATTTAAGCCTCCCCCAAGCTTGAGCGATGCTTTCTCCTTCGCGAGGCCAAAAATTATATATATAATTACGATCATGCTGAACAAGATGCATAGGATAAAACTTCTGATGAAATTCCAATTTCAATCGTTTGTAGTTCCATGATCCCATATCATCACATAGCCTATACCATGTCAATGCATCTCCCTCCAAAGATAAAGGGAAGACCTTCTTCTTGATAACATCATCGGGCATACCTGCAAGCTTAAATAATCCACAAACTTCATCCACATATATTAGGTGCTCATCAGGATGTAATGTTCCATCTCCTGCAAAAGGATTAGCTAGCAGTTTTTCTACCATACACGAAGGAATTTTGAAGTAGAAATTTTCATTTTCAGTAGGTTCAGTAGGTTGAGGAGCAACTGTTTGCTCTACTGGTGGGGGTGAAGATACCTCGAACAACCCCTCAGAGGATTACTTTCCATAGTAACAAGTGACAATAAATTTCAGCACACTATATAAATTTTTCCTTACCAAATTCCACCTACCAAAGGTGCTTCACTCCCCGGCAACAGCACCAGAAAAGAGTCTTGATGACCCACAAGTATAGGGGATCTATCATAGTCCTTTCCATAAGTAAGAGTGTGAAACCCAACGAGGAGCAGAAGGAAATCATAAGAGGTTTTCAGCAAGGTATTCTTTGCAAGCACTGAAATAATAGGTAACAGATAGTTTTGTGATAAGATAGTTTGTAACGAGCAACAAGTAACAAAAGTAAATAAAGTGCAGAAAGGTGGCCCAATCCTTTTGGTAGCAAAGGACAAGCCTGGACAATTTCTTATATCAAGGAAAACACTCCCGAGGACACATGGGAATTATCGTCAAGCTAGTTTTCATCACGTTCATATGATTCGCGTTCGGTACTTTGATAATTTGATATGTGGGTGGACCGGTACTTGGGTGCTGTCCTTACTTGGACAAGCATCCCACTTATGATTAACTCCTATTGCAAGCATCCGCAACTACAAAAGAAGTATTAAGGTAAACCTAACCATAGCATGAAACATATTGATCCAAATCATCCCCTTACGAAGCAATGCATAAACTAGGGTTTAAGCTTCTGTCACTCTAGCAACCCATCATCTACTTATTACTTCCCAATGCCTTCCTCTAGGCCCAAATAATGGTGAAGTGTCATGTAGTCGACGTTCACATAACGCCACTAGAGGAGAGACAACATACATCTCATCAAAATATCGAACGAATACCAAATTCACATGACTACTAATAGCAAGACTTCTCCCATGTCCTCAGGAACAAACGTAACTACTCACAAAGCATATTCATGTTCATAATCAGAAGGGTATTAATATGCATAAAGGATCTAAACATATGATATTCCACCAAATAAACCAACTAGCATCAACTACAAGGAGTAATAAACACGACTAGCAACCTACAGGTACCAATCCCAGACTTGGAGACAAGAATTGGATACAAGAGATGAACTAGGGTTTGAGAGAAGATGGTGCTGGTGAAGATGTTGATGGAGATTGGCTCCCTCCCGATGAGAGGAGCATTGGTGATGACGATAGCGATGATTTCCCCCACCCGGAGGGAAGTGCCCCCGGCAGAACAGCTCCGCCAGAGCCCTAGATTGGTTCCGCCAAGGTTCCGCCTCGTGGCGGCGGAGTCTCATCCCGAAAGCTTGCTTGTCATTTTTCTTCAGACGAAAGACTTCATATAGCAGAAGATGGGCACCGGAGGGCCAACAGGGGGCCAACAAGGCAGGGGGCACGCCCAGGGGGGGTAGGGAGCGCCCCCACCCTCGTGGCCAGGGTGTGGGCCCCCTCTGGTATTTCTTCCGCTCGGTATTTTTTATTATTTCCAAAAATAACTTCCGTGGAGTTTCAGGACATTTGGAGTTGTGCAGAATAGGTCTCTAATATTTGCTCCTTTTCCTTCCCAGAATTCCAGCTGTCGGCATTCTCCCTCCTTATGTAAACCTTGTAAAATAAGAGAGAATAGGCATAAGTATTGTGACATAATGTGTAATAACAGCCCATAATGCAATAAATATCGATATAAAAGCATGATGCAAAATGGACGTATCAGTGTCCACCCTGAATGTCGGTTGGAGGTGTCGTTCGTATGCAAGAAAGCTAATATCAGAATAAAAATAGTGTGAAAAATTCAGCCCAATCGGAGTTACGGATCTCCGGGAATTTAAGAAACGGTGAAAGGCCAGAAACAGGGGTCGCGAAACAGAAGAGAAACAGAGAGAGAGAGAGATCCAATCTCGGACGGTCTCTTGCCCCTCCACCGCCATGGAGGCCATGGACCAGAGTTCAAACCCTTCTCCCATCTAGGGGGAAGGTCAATGAAGAAGGAGGAGGGGGGTCTCTCCCCCTTTCTCCTGGTGGAGCCAGAACGCCGCCCGGGCCATCATCATGACGGCGATCTACACCAACAACTTCGCCACTGTCATCACCAACTCTCTCCCCCTCTATGCAGTGGAGTAACCTCTCTTTTACCCGCTGTAATATCTACTTAAACATGGTGCTCAACACTATATATTATTTCCCAATGATGTATAGCTATCCTATGATGTTTGAGTAGATTCATTTTGTCCTATTGGTTGATTGATGATCACGATTGGTTTGAGTTGTATGTTTTATTATTTGTGTTGTCCTATGGTGATCTCTGTGTTGCACAAGAGTGAGGTATCCCCGCTGTAGGGTTTGCAATCTGTTTATGATTTGCTTATGGTGGGTGGCGTGAGTGACAGAAGCACACACCCGAGTAAGTAGGTTGTTTGCGTACGGGAATAAAGAGGAGTTGATACCTTATAATGCTATGGTTGGGTTTTACCTTAATGATCTTTAGTAGTTTTGGATGCTTGCTAGAGTTCCAATCATAAGTGAATATGATCCAAGTAGAGAAAGTATGTTAGCTTATGCCTCTCCCTCATATAAAAATTGCAATAATGACTGCCGGTCTAGTTATCGATTGCCTAGGGACAAATAACGTTCTTGTGGAAAAAATCTCTCTACTAAAACTAACTTAGTTGTTTCTTTATCTAAACAGCCCCTATCTTTTATTTACGTGTTCTTTATTATCTTGCAAACCTATCCCGTTACACCTACAAAGCACTTCTAGTTTCATACATGTTCTAGGTAAAGCGTGATGGGGAACGTTGCAGAAAATTAAAAAATTTCCTACGGTTTCACCAAGATCCATCTATGAGTTCATCTAAGCAACGAGTCATGGGAGAGAGATTGCATCTACATACCACTTGTAGATCGCGTGCGGAAACATTCAAGGGAACGGTGATGATGGAGTCGTACTGTCGTGATTCAGATCACCGATGACCAAGTGCGAGCGGACAGCACCTCCGTGTTCAACACACGCACGGAACGGATGGCGTCTCCTCCTTCTTGATCCAGAAAGGGGAAGGAGAGGTTGAGGAAGAAGGCTCCAGCAGCAGACGACGGCATGATGATGGTGGAGGCAGTACTCGGCAGGCTTCGCCAAGCACACGCGGAGGAGGAGAGGTGTTGGGGAGGGGAAGGGCTGCGCCTTGGATGTGTGTTGCAGCCCTTCCCTCACCCCTCTATTTATAGGGGAAGGGGCAGGGAGCCGGCCCCTCTAGATGAGATCTAGAGGGGGGGCGGCGGCCAGGGAGGGGGGCTTGCCCCCCAAGCAAAGGGGGGGGGGGCCCACTAGGGTTCCCCCCAACCCTAGGCGCATGGGCCCAAGGGGGGGGCGTGCCCAGCCCTCCAGGGGCTGGTTCCCTGCCCCTTGTGGCCCATGAGGCCCTCCGAGAGGGGTGGACCCTCCCGGTGGACCCCCGGAACCTCTCCGGTGGCCCCGGTACAATACCGATATGACCCCGAAACTTTTCGGTGTCCGTTTGACAACTTCCCATATATAAATCTTTACCTCCGGACCATTCCGGAACTCCTCGTGATGTTCGGGATCTCATCCGGGACACCGAACAACATTCGGTAATCACATACAAGTCTTCCTAATAACCCTAGCGTCACCGAACCTTAAGTGTGTAGACCCTACGGGTTCGGAGACATCATGAACATGACCGAGACGGCTCTCGGTCAATAATCAACAGCGGATCTGGATACCCATGTTGGCTCCTACATACTCCTCGATGATTTCATCGGATGAACCACGATGTCGAGATTCAAGCAACCCGTATACTATTCCCTTTGTCGACGGTATGTTACTTGCCCGAGATTCGATCGTCGGTATCCCAATACCTCATTCAATCTCGTTCGGCAAGTCACTTTACTCGCATCCGTAATGCATGATCCGTGACGGACACTTGGTCACTTTGAGCTCATTATGATGATGCACTACCGAGTGGGCCCAGTGATACCTCTCCGTAACACGGAGTGAAAATCGATCTCGATCCGTGTCAACCCAAGACACTTTCGGAGATACCTGTAGTGCACCTTTATAGTCACCCGATTACGTTGTGACGTTTGGTACACCCAAAGCACTCCTACGGTATCCGGGAGTTACACGATCTCATGGTCTAAGGAAGAGATACTTGACATTGGAAAAGGTCTAGCAAAGCGAACTACGATCTTGTGCTATGCTTAGTATTGGGTCTTGTCCATCACATCATTCTCCTAATGATGTGATCCCGTTATCAATGACATCCAATGTCCATAGTCGAAACCATGACTATCTATTGATCAACGAGCTAGTCAACTAGAGGCTCACTAGGGACATATTGTGGTCTATGTATTCACACGTGTATTACGATTTCCGAATAATACAATTATAGCATGAATAAAAGACAATTATCATGAACAAGGAAATATAATAATAATCCTTTATTATTGCCTCTAGGGCATATTTCCAACAGTCTCGCACTTGCACTAGAGTCAATAATCTAGTTACATTGTGATGAATCGAACACCCATAGAGTTCTGGTGTTGATCATGTTTTGCCCGCAGAAGAGGTTTAGTCAATGGATCTGCAACATTCAGATCCGTATGCACTTTGCAAATTTCTTTTTCTCCATCTTGAACATTTTCACGGATGGAGTTGAAGCGACGCTTGATGTGTCTGGTCTTCTTGTGAAACCTGGGCTCCTTGGCAAGTGCAATAGCTCGAGTGTTGTCACAGAAGAGTTTGATCGGCCCCGACGCATTGGGTATGACTCCTAGGTCGGTGATGAACTCCTTCACCCAAATTGCTTCATGCGCTGCCTCCGAGGCTGCCATGTACTCCGCTTCACATGTAGATCCCGCCATGATGCTCTGCTTGAAGCTGCACCAGCTTACTGCTCCACCATTCAACATATACACGTATCCGGTTTGTGACTTAGAGTCATCCAGATCTGTGTCGAAGCTAGCGTTAATGTAACCCTTTACGATGAGCTCTTAGTCACCTCCATAAACGAGAAACATGTCCTTTGTCCTTTTCAGGTACTTCAGGATATTCTTGACCGATGTCCAGTGTTCCTTGCCGGGATTACTTTGGTACCTTCCTACCAAACTTACGGCAAGGTTTACATCAGGTCTGGTACACAGCATGGCATACATAATAGATCCTATGGCCGAGGCATAGGGGATGACGCTCATCTCTTCTTTATATTTTGCCGTGGTCGGGCATTGAGCCGAGCTCAATCTCACACCTTGCAGTACAGGAAAGAACCCTTTCTTGGACTGATCCATTTTGAACTTCTTCAAAATCTTATCAAGGTATGTGCTTTGTGAAAGACCTATGAGGCATCTCGATCTATCTCTATAGATCTTGATGCCTAATATATAAGCAGCTTCTCCAAGGTCCTTCATTGAAAAACTTTTATTCAAGTAGGCCTTAATGTTTTCCAAGAGTTCTATATCATTTCCCATCAAAAGTATGTCATCTACATATAATATGAGAAATGCTCTGAGCTCCCACTCACTTTCTTGTAAGCGCAGGCTTCTCCATAAGTCTGCATAAACCCAAACGCTTTGATCATCTCATCAAAGCGAATGTTCCAACTCGAGATGCTTGCACCAGCCCATAAATGGATCGCTGGAGCTTGATACTTTGTTAGCATTCTTAGGATCGACAAAACCTTCCGGCTGCATCATATACAGCTCTTCCTTAAGATAACCGTTAAGGAGCGCTGTTTTGGCGTCCATCTGCCATATCTCATAATCATAGTATGCGGCAATTGCTAACATGATTGGACGGACTTAAGCTTCGCCGGAGAGAAAGTCTCATCGTAGTCAATCCCTTGAACTTGCCGATAACCCTTAGCGACAAGTCGAGCTTTATAGATGGTGACATTACCATCGCGTCCGTCTTCTTCTTAAAGATCCATTTGTTTTCTATCGCTCGCCGATCATCGGGCAAGTCTGTCAAAGTCCATACTTTGTTTTCATACATGGATCCTATCTCGGATTGCATGGCTTCAAGCCATTTGTTGGAATCCGGGCCCGCCATCGCTTCTTCATAGTTCGAAGGTTCACTGTTGTCTAACAACATGATTTCGAGACAGGGTTGCCATACCACTGGTGTGGAAAGTGTCCTTGTGGACCCTCTGAGTTCAGTAGCAACTTGATCCGAAGTACCTTGATCATCATCATTAATTTCCTCTCCAGTAGGTGTAGGCACCACAGGAACATTTTCTTGAGCTGCACTACTTTCCGGTTCAAGAGGTAGTACTTCATCGAGTTCTACTTTCCTCCCACTTACTCCTTTCGAGAGAAACTCTTTTTCCAGAAAGGATCCGTTCTTGGCAACAAAGATCTTTCCTTCGTATCTAAGGTAGAAGGTATACCCAATGGTTTCCTTAGGGTATCCTATGAAGACGCATTTTCCGACTTGGGTTCGAGCTTTTCGGTTGAAGTTTCTTGACATAAGCATCGCATCCCCAAACTTTTAGAAGCGACAGCTTAGGTTTCTTCCAAACCATAATTCATACGGTGTCGTCTCAGCGGATTTAGGCGGTGCCCTATTTAAAGTGAATGTAGCTGTCTCTAGTGCGTATCCCCAAAATGATAGCGGTAAATCGGTAAGAGACATCATAGATCGCACCATATCCAATAGAGTGCGATTACGATGTTCGGACACACCGTTCTGTTGAGGTGTTCCAGTGGCGTGAGTTGTGAAACGATTCCACAATTCCTTAAGTGTGTACCAAATTCGTGACTTAAATATTCTCCTCCACGATCTGATCGTAAGAACTTTATTTTTCAGTCACATTGATTCTCTACCTCATTCTGAAATTCCTTGAACTTTTCAAAGGTCTCAGACTTGTGTTTCATCAAGTAGACATACCCATATCTACTTAAGTCATCTGTGAGAGTGAGAACATAACGATATCCTCCGCGAGCCTCAACGCTCATTGAACCGCACACATCGGTATGTATGATTTCCAATAAGTTGGTTGCTCGCTGCATTGTTCCGGAGAACGGAGTCTTGGTCATTTTGCCCATAAGGCATGGTTCGCATGTGTCAAATGATTCATAATTGAGAGACTCTAAAGTCCATCGAATGGAGCTTCTTCATGCGCTTGACACCAATGTGACCAAGGCGGCGATGCCACAAGTATGTGGGACTATCGTTATCAACTTTACATCTTTTGGTATTCACACTATGAATATGTGTAATATTACGCTCGAGATTCATTAAGAATAAACCATTGACCATCGGACATGACCATAAAACATATCTCTCATATAAATAGAACAACCATTATTCTCGGATTTAAATGAGTAGCCATCTCGCATTAAGCGAGATCCCGATACAATGTTCATGCTCAAACTTGGCACTAAATAACAATTATTGAGGTTCAAAACTAATCTAGTAGGTAAATGTAGAGGTAGCGTGCGACGGCGATCACATCAACCTTGGAACCATTCCCGGCGCGCATCGTCACCTCGTCCTTCGCCAGTCTCCGTTTATTCCGCAGCTCCTGTTGTGAGTTACAAATATGAGCAACGGCACCGGTATCAAATACCCAGGAGTTACTACGAGTCTTGGTAAGGTACACATCAATTACATGTATATCAAATATACCTTTAGTGTTGCCGGCTTTCTTGTCCGCTAAGTATTTGGGGCAGTTCCGCTTCGATGGCCCTTCCTTTGCAATAAAAGCACTCTGTCTCAGGCTTGGGTCCATTCTTTGACTTCTTCCGGCAACTTGCTTGCAGGCGGCGGCAACATCTTTGCCGTCCTTCTTGAAGTTCTTCTTACCCTTGCCCTTTTTGAACTTAGTGGTTTTATTGACCATCAACACTTGATGTTCTTTCTTGATTTCAACCTCTGCTGACTTCAGCATTGAGAATACTTCAGAATGGTCTTCAACATCCCTGCATATTGTAGTTCATCACAAAGCTCTTGTAGCTTGGTGGGAGCGATGAAGGATTCTGTCAATGACCGCCTCGTCCAGGAGGTTAATGTCCAGCTGGGGCAGGCGGTTGTGCAACCTGGACATTTTGAGTATGTGCTCCTTGTGAACTGTTTTCCTCCATCTTACAACTATAGAACTTGTCGGAGACTTCATATCTCGACCCGAGCATGAGCTTGGAAAACCATTTTCAGCTCCTCGAACATCTCATATGCTCCGTGTTGCTCAAAAGCGCTTTTGGAACCCCGGTTCTAAGCTGTAAAGCATGCCGACTTGAGCGAGGGAGTAATCATCAAGACGAGACTGCCAAGCATTCATAATGTCTTGGTTCTTCAGGATGGGTGCATCACCTAGCGGTGCTTCTAGGACATATTATTTCTTGGCTGCTATGAGGATGATCCTCGGGTTCGGACCCAGTCCGAATAGTTGCTGCCATCATCTTTCAGCTTGGTTTTCTCTAGGAACGCATTGAAGTTCATGTTGACATGAGCGTTGGCCATTTGATCTACAAGACATATTTTGCAAAGACTTTAGACTAAGTTCATGATAATTAAGTTCATATAATCAAATTATTTAATGAACTCCCACTCAGATTTGACATCCCTCTAGTCATCTAAGTGTTACATGATCCGAGTCGACTAGGCCGTGTCCGATCATCACGTGAGACGGACTAGTCATCATCGGTGAACATCTCCATGTTGATCGTATCTTCCATACGACTCATGTTCGACCTTTCGGTCTCTTGTGTTCCGAGGCCATGTCTGTACATGCTAGGCTCGTCAAGTTAACCCTAAGTGTTTATGCATGTGTAAAACTGTCTTACACCCGTTGTATGTGAACATAATGATCTATCACACCCGATCATCACGTGGTGCTTCAAAACGACGAACTTTAGCAACGGTGCACCGTTAGGGGGAACACTTTCTTGAAATTATTCTAAGGGATCATCTTATTTACTACCATCGTTCTAAGTAAACAAGATGCATAAACATAATAAACATCATATGCAATTATATAAAGTAGTGACATGATATGGCCAATATCATATAGCTCCTTTGATCTTCATCTTCGGGGCTCCATGATCATCTTGTCACCGGCATGACAGCATGATCTCCATCATCATGATCTCCATCATCGTGTCTCCATGAAGTTGCTCGCCAACTATTACTTCTACTACTATGGCTAACACGTTTAGCAATAAAGTAAAGTAATTTACATGGTGTCAAATCAATGACGCGCAGGTCATACAATAATTAAGACAACTCCTATGGCTCCTGCCAGTTGTCATACTCATCGACATGCAAGTCGTGATTCCTATTACAAGAACATGATCTCATACATCACAATATATCATTCATCATTCATCACAACTTCTGGCCATATCACATCACATGACAATTGCTGCAAAAACAAGTTAGACGTGCTCTAATTGTTGTTGCATCTTTTACGTGGCTGCAATTGGGTTCTAGCAAGAACGTTTTCTTACCTATGAATAACCACATCGTGATTTTATCAACTTCTATTTACCCTTCATAAGGACCCTTTTCATCTAATCCGCTCCAACTAAAGTAGGAGAGAGGACACCCGCTAGCCACCTTATGCAACTAGTGCATGTCGATCGGTGGAACCTGTCTCACGTAAGCGTACGTGTAAGGTCGGTCCGGGCCGCTTCATCCCACAATACCGCTGAAGCAAGAAAATACTAGTAGCGGCAAGCAAGATCTACGCCCACAACAAAATTGTGTTCTACTCGTGCAATAGAGAACTACGCATAAACCTGGCTCTGATACCACTGATGGGGAACGTTGCAGAAAATTAAAAAATTTCCTACGGTTTCACCAAGATCCATCTATGAGTTCATCTAAGCAACGAGTCATGGGAGAGAGATTGCATCTACATACCACTTGTAGATCGCATGCGGAAGCGTTCAAGGGAACGGTGATGATGGACTCATACTCGCCGTGATTCAGATCACCGATGACCAAGTGCCGAACGGACAGCACCTCCGTGTTCAACACACGTACGGAACGGACGACGTCTCCTCCTTCTTGATCCAGCAAGGGGGAAGGAGAGGTTGAGGAAGAAGGCTCCAGCAGCAGCACAATGGCGTGATGATGGTGGAGAGGCAGTACTCCGACAGGGCTTCGCCAAGCACACGCAGAGGAGGAGAGGTGTTGGGGAGGGGAGGGGTTGCGCCTTGGATGTGTGTTGCAGCTCTCCCCTCACCCCTCTATTTATAGGGGAAGGGGCAAGGGGGGCCGGCCCCTCTAGATGAGATATAGCGGGGGGGCGGCGACCAGGGAGGGGGGCTTGCCCCCCAAGCAAAGGCGCGCCCACTAGGGTTCCCCCCAACCCTAGGCGCATGGGCCCATGGGGGGCGCCCAGCCTGCGAGGGCTGGTTCCCTGCCCCTGTGGCCCATGAGGGCCTCCGAGAGGTGGCCCTCCCGGTGGACCCCCGGAACCTCTCCGGTGGCCCCGGTACAATACCGATATGACCCCGAAACTTTTCGGTGTCCGTTTGACAACTTCCATATATAAATCTTTACCTCCGGACCATTCCGGAACTCCTCGTGACGTCCGGATCTCATCCGGACTCGAACAACATTCGGTAATCACATACAAGTCTTCCTAATAACCCTAAGCGTCACCGAACCTTAAGTGTGTAGACCCTACGGGTTCGGAGACATGAGACATGACCGAGGCGGCTCTCCGATCAATAACCAACAGCGGGATCTGGATACCCATGTTGGCTCCTACATACTCCTCGATGATTTCATCGGATGAACCACGATGTCGAGATTCAAGCAACCCGTATACTATTCCCTTTGTCGACGTTATGTTACTTGCCGAGATTCGATCGTCGGTATCCCAATACCTCGTTCAATCTCGTTACAGGCAAGTCACTTTACTCGTACCATAATGCATGATCCGTGACCGGACACTTGGTCACTTTGAGCTCATTATGATGATGCACTACCGAGTGGGCCGGTGATACCTCTCGTAACACGGAGTGAGAAATCGATCTCGATCCGTGTCAACCCAATGACACTTTCGGAGATACCTGTAGTGCACCTTTATAGTCACCCAGCTACGTTGTGGCGTTTGGTACACCCAAAGCACTCCTACGATATCCGGGAGTTACGATCTCATGGTCTAAGGAAGAGATACTTGACATTGGAAAAGCTCTAGCAAAGCGAACTACGATCTTGTGCTATGCTTAGGATTGGGTCTTGTCCATCACATCATTCTCCTAATGATGTGATCCGTTATCAATGACATCCAATGTCCATAGTCAGGAAACCATGACTATCTATTGATCAACGAGCTAGTCAACTAGAGGCTCACTAGGGACATATTGTGGTCTATGTATTCACATGTGTATTACGATTTCCGGATAATACAATTATAGCATGAATAAAAGACAATTATCATGAACAAGGAAATATAATAATAATCCTTTATTATTGCCTCTAGGGCATATTTCCAACAAAGCGAACGTCAAGCGTGCGTAGAGTTGTATCGGTGGTCGATAGAACTTGAGGGAATATTTGTTCTACCTTTAGCTCCTCGTTGGGTTCGACACTCTTACTTATTGAGAAAGGCTACAATTGATCCCCTATACTTGTGGGTTATCAGTATCATATTTTCCATCCAGGGCTCTAAGGATCTTCTTGATGATGAACTTGTCGGTCATCTCTTCACTTCCTAAGCTAGCAATCTCATTTGTGATGAGAGCAAGACTAGAGTACATTTCAGCGACTCCTTCACCATCCTTCATCTTGAACTTGTCAAGTTGACTTTGATGCACATCCAACTTGGATTCGTTGATGAACTCTGTACCTTCATGCATATCAACCAAACTATCCCAAATTTCCTTTGCATTCTCAAGGCGGTTGATTTTGTTGAATTCCTCGGGGCACGAACCGTTGAGGAGAATACCACAAGCTTGTGCATTGTATTGGAACATATTCAATTCTTCCGCGCTCGCTTCAAGATCCGGCTCACTACCATCCTCAAAGAATTCACGTTGCAAGCTAATACGAACAACAGCCTAAACGGCTGGATTATGACCAAGAAAATACATTTTCATCTTATGCTTCCAACTAGCAAAATTCGTACCATCAAAGTAAGGACCTCTATGGTGATAATTACCCTCACTAGAAGCCATACTCTCCAAGGTTGTGAAACCAAGGCTATGATGAACAAAGCAATGGAAACCAAGGCTTACGGAGACCAAAGCTCTGATACCACTTGTAGGATTAAAAGTATGTCTAGGGGGTGATTAGACTACTTGACCGAATAAAAACCTATCATTTTCCCAATTTTTGTTGTAGGCCGATTTTTAGCAATTATGACAAGTCAAGCAACACCCTACACATGCAACACGGTGATTCGTGTGTGGTTCCAATACGTGGTGCCATCGTACATCCATGCATGTTGATGGAGACTTCAACCCACGAAGGGTGACAACTGCATGAGTCCATGGAGGGCTCCACCCACGAAGGGTACATGAAGAAGCAACCTTTTCTATCCCACCATGGTCATCTTCCACGAAGTACTTGCCTCACTCGGGTAGATCTTCACAAAGTAGGCAATCTCCTTGCCCTTACAAACTTCTTGGTTCAACTCCACATCAGGTTGGAGGCTCCTAAGCGACACCTAACCAATCTAGGAGACACCACTCTCCAAAAGGTAATAGACGGGGTGTTGATGATGAATTCCTTGCTCTTGTGCTTCAAATGATAGTCTCCCAAACACTCAACTCTCTCTCACAGATTTGGCTATGCTGGAAAAAGGATTTGAGTGGAAAGCAACTTGGGAAAAGCTAGAAATCAAGGTTCAAATATTAGGAATGGAAAATCTTGATCTCAACACATGAGTAGGTGGCGCTCTCTCAAAAATGGGTAGTGGAAGTGTAGGCACGTTCTGATGGCTCTCTTACTAAGTAAGAGCGGGTGGAGGGGTATATATAGCCTCCACACGAAACCCACTGTTACACACTTTTCACCCATCTTGGTGGTGTTGCGAAACGTTTCATGGAAAATAAAGAAAATTCTACGCACACGCGATGAACTATCCATGGAGATGCATAGCAACGAGGGGGGAGTGTGTCTACGTACCCTCGTAGACCGAAAGCGGAAGCGTTTTGTAACACGCTTGATGTAGTCGAACTTCTTCGCAATCCAGTCGATCAAGCACCGAACATACGGCACCTCCGCATTCAGCACACGTTTAGATTGATGACGTCTTCTTGATCCAGCAAGACGGTCGAAGTAGTAGATGAGTTCCGATAGAACTACAACATGGTGATGGTGATGGTGAAGTGATCTCCGCAGGGCTTCGCCTAAGCACTACGTAAATATGACTGGGGAAGTAAACGGTGGACGGGGGCTCCGCACACGGCTAAGACAATGTTGTGTGTCCTTGTGTGTCGCCCCTCCCCACATATATATAGGTGGGAGGGGAGGGGAGGCAGCCAGGGCACCCTAGGGCTTGGCCGCTGCCCCTAGGGGCCCTGCCTTGCCCTGCCCCCCCCCCCCATCCATGTATGCACAAGGGGGAAGGAAAGAGGGGGAGAGGGAAGGAAGGGGAAGTCCTACTCCACACTTTCCTTTCCATTCCCCCTTTCCTTTTCCTCCTCCTATGGCCGGCCCCTATAGGGTGCACCAGCCCCTTGTGGGCTGGTGTGTTCGCTCACTTGGCCCATAAGGCCCATAGGATTGTCGGGGGTGCCTGAAACTCCTTCCGGTGATCCGATAAGTACCCGATACCCTCCGGAACACTTACGGTGTCCGAATACCATCGTCCTATATATCAATATTTACCTCTCAGCCATTTCGAGACTCCTCGTCATGTTCGTGATCTCATTCGGGACTCCAAACAACATTCGGTCATCAAATCACATAACTCATATAACAATATATCGTCAATGAATGTTAAGCGTGCAGACCCTACAGGTTCGAGAACTATGTAGACCTGACCGAGACACCTCTCCGGTCAATAAGCAATAGCGGAACCTGGATGCCCATATTGGCTCCTTGATAATCCCCAAGTGCAGGGAATCATCGTAGCAATTCCCAAAGGTGGAAGTGATAAGTATGGAGTGTCGAACCCACAAGGAGCTAAAGGTAAGATCAATATTCTCTCCAGTCCTATCTGCCACTTATACGACTCTACGTACACCGAACGTTTGCTTCCAACTAGAAACGAGAAATAAACTACGTTGTGGGTATGAAGTGGATAACTTTGCATGATATCGGAGAGCTAAAATATAAAAGTAGGTTCTGTTATCATAAAGTTAGAATATATTACTAAATATTATAAATAGCGAGTGTGGAATAATGATGGGTCGGTGTACGCAATTATCCTAGGCAATTGTTAACAAGACCGATAGTCGTCATTGCAATTTCATATGAGGGAGAGGCATAAGCTAACATACTTTCTCTTCGTGGATCATATGCAATTATGATTGGAACTCTAGCAAGCATCCGCAACTACTAAAGATCATTAAGGTAAAACCCAACCATAGCATTAAAGCATCAAGTTCCCTTTATCCCATACGCAACAACCCCCTTACTCGGGTGTATGCTTCTGTCAATCAAGCCACCCACTATAAGCGAATCATAAACGTATTGCAACACCCTACAGCGGGAATCCCTCACGCTTGTGTGACACGGAGGGCACCATAGGACAGCACCAAAATAAAACATACAACTCGTACCAATCTATATCATCAATCAACCCAAGGACAAAGGATATCTACTCAAAACATCATAGGATGGCAACACTTCATTGGATCATAATATGTAGCATAAAGCACCATGTTCAAGTCGGGATTACAGCTGGGTGCGAGAGAGTGGACCGTGTAAAAGAGATGAGGATGGTGATGATGATGGTGATGTTGATGAAGGCGATCACCTCGACGATGATTCCCCTCCCGATGGCACTCCGGCGCCACCGAGAGAGAGGAGGAGAGGTTCTCCCCCTTGTGCTTCCTCCTCAATGGCCTCCCCCTGGTTGGGGAGAGGTTCACCCTCTGGTCCTTGGCCTTCATGGCGATGATGGCCCCTCCGAGATCCTTCCCCATGGCCTCCGGTGATGATGGCCCTCTCCGGCAGGGTGCCAGAGAGGGCCTAGATTGATTTCTCGTGGCTACAGAGGCTTGCAGTGGTGGAACTTCCAATCTAGGTTAATTCCCGAAGGTTTCTCTATTTATAGGAGAACTTGACGTTTATTTCACGTCAGGGGCCTTCAGGGAGTCTGTCGTGGTTTTGTCACGGCCGATGTCCTCATGAAAGGACTTAGTCGTGGAGCCATCGCTACGGGTTAACTTGAAGGGGTTAAAGCGGACGCAAGACACAAGAGTTATACTAGTTCAGCCCCTTCGATGAAGGTAAAAGCCTATGTCTAGTTTGTGATGGGATTGATGTGGTCTCGATGACTAGGGAGCAAATAAGCTTCGCCTAGGCCTCGAGTTGTTGTTCTCTGTCCTTGAACCACCCCGGGTCGTCCCCTTATATACACGGGTGATGCCCGTCGGTTCAGAGAGTCCCAATCTCCGGTTCATATTCGTATCCGGGTTGGTCTCTCTCTCTCTATTCCGAACTTACAATACAAGTTTACATACCAGGCCGGTTTACAGCTACAGGTTCTAAACCGACTACAGGCCTTGGGCCTTTTATGCCCCTTGGGCTTTTACACTGTTGAACTACTGATGAAGTTAACCCGGCGCAGATAGGCCGGTTTACGCCCAGTAGTAATATCCCCAACATTAGGCCCCAAATTGATTTGAACAGGTTCATGTCAATCCTTAATAAAAAAACCTTCATCCTCAATACCTTCTTGAAATCGTTGAACCGCCATGATGTCACCTTCTCCGGTTGCTGTAAACCGGCATGACGTCCCCATAAAGATAGCATTCACAATATCTTCTTTGTTTAATAGATCCGAAATAATCGAGGCGACAGCTCTGCTTCCTAGGTTTGTAGTTCCTTGATTCCCGCGCCTGACACAGGTATCTTGCCTTATAAATAGGACCGAAGGGTCATTCCTTTTCTCCCCTTCGTCCCCTTTCTCTTCGTCTTCCTCGCGTCGCTGGCCTCGGAGCTCCGCCGCCGCCGTCGACCTCTGCACCGTCTTGGGCCGCTGCATCAACCTGAACGCACGGAGAAACGCAGACTCTTCCGCATCTCCTCAACTCAGGTAGGTCCTCGGTTCCCCTCGACCTAGATCCGTTCTAGGGTTTCTTGTTCTTGCCGTGCTCCATGAACTGCTCATGCTCATACCAGACTCCTGGATGGATCTGTGACACCTTGCTCTGATTAGCGGTAGCCTTTAGCATCCGCCTGTAGTCTCGTGCTCACGTCCATAGATCTCGCACATCATCTCTGCTCATTGCATCAATACTGCTCTGTTGTATTCCATTTTGGATATTATTCTTCTTTTCTGATCTGGCTTCAGATCCTTCGTTGTAGAAAAATCTTGCGAAACATGTTTCTGCACACTTAGCCGTTCGCAACCTCAATTGTTTTCAATATTTAGACCTTAGATCAGGCGGTTTAACTTAACATAGAAAAAATTAGATAAACCGGTATACACCATTAGTCCCCTTGTTGAACCGCCAGACCTCCTTGACCAGATATTGTCGCTTCATAGAACTCCGGTTCAGACGTATTTGTCTCCGATTTAGCATTGTACACCGGTTCTCTCTTTGTCCCAACACATTTCTTGAACGGTTTATATATTTTTGTAGATGGCCAAACAAGTGTATGAGTGCAACTGGGCTCCTTCCGTGTCACGAAACTCAATTAAACAACCTGGTCTGGTGGCGCTTTAGCTAGTAAAAATAGTATCCATTGGAGGTTCACGGCAAAGAATGTCCACCCACACCTCAAGAAGGAGAGGTTGTAGTTTTCATGAGATCACCTAGCCGGGGTTTCAATCCGCCCGGTTCAAAATTTTATCGAGATGTGCTAGCCAATTTTCAACTCCGTCCACAAGATCTGAGGCCCCAATTACATTACCAATATATGTCACTTCCAAGTGCTTGTGAGGCATACTTTCAAGAAGAACCTACAGTTGAACTGTTTAGAGGCTGCTTCCATCTAAACCGCCGCTGAGAATTCAGCGATGGGCCCAACACAGAATTGGGTGGTGTGGCGATTCAAAAAGAAAGGAGGTCACTTATCCTCATGTCAAACTGCACAGCCACCCCAAGGAATGGAATCAAACATGGTTTTATTGCAAAGACACTTCACACCGCTAACGAGAATCCCTTGCCCGGTTTTAAATGGGGGCGACTCAACAACACACATCCCTTTCCACAAAGATTAACTGCCGGTGAGAGAAGTAAATATGCTCCTCAACTCTCAAGCTCGAGCCTTCATGGCTAACGGTTTAACGGAATTGATCTCATGGCTGTTGGATATCTTGGAGCATACTGCCCCTCTCCCAGCGCTCCGGTTTAATGTGCGAGTATACTGGTAGTGTCGACGACCCCCTCCGACATATTAATATCCAGCTTACCGATGATGAGGTCACCGAAGCGGTGAAGAAGATGTTGAACGAACCGGAAAACCTCTGTGCCCGGACCGGTCTGCTCCCCTTCTGTGCTACCAACAAACCGCCATCTGTAAGACTTTCTGACTATTTTTTACTAAATATATTACTGCCATCTCCGGTATCACTTTTAACATAAACTGCTGCTTAATCAGGGTGATGATCCGTTACGGAGCAAGCGTCCACAAGAGAAACCGGAGAAGCGGACAAACCGGAAAAACCAATCCGGCAAAAGACCAAAGCTGTCAAGAAGACTGCTCATAAGAGAAAACCACTGCATCTTGATCCGGCTGTAGATGATGATGTGGGTAATCCGGACATTGAGGTAGAACTTGATTCGCTTGGCTTACTTTTCACACGCCTAATTAATGATGATATTTGTCAGGATGATGCCGAAACCAGTAATGCTGATGTTGTAGAGGTAACTATTCTCTCCTCTGGTTCAAATCCTTTGCCTTCACTAAAAATCCGTCGGGCAAACCGGAAAATTAAATTTTCTCATCCCCTTGCTTACTTGTATCCCAAATTTCTTATGAAGACTCAACAACATGAAGCTCGCCGCGCAACTTGGCACAGCGTCCAGGTAGTTACCTCCACCGGTTTACCGAACAGTCCGGTTCGGAAACGTCGTTCAGAGGTCTCTAATTTGCTTGTCAGTGCTTATCCTAAAGCAGGATGGTTTCGTCAACCCCTTAATCCGTCGATTCCGATTATCAGGTCACTTCCCTCCTCATCTGGCGAGTCATCAACCACTCAGCTGCCACCGCTAAAAGCGGTGCTTGGGTAAGTTATACCTTTCATATTGTTTCTCTTGCATCATTGTGTAGTATATGCCATATTTAACTATTGTTGTGCCTTTTGAGGGGCCAAGCCTAGGCGAGCAAAAAGGCTAAATGCGGATAAGCGGCCGGCGAAAGAGTGCCCCTGAACCGGGCAGCGCCCCAAATCTTGAAGCGGCCATCTGTGAAGACACGCCCAATGATCCGCCATAGCAAGATGACGATTTTGTTGCTGAAGAAAGACCTGTTGATACCATCCTTCCTGCTGACCAGCCCAGAAGCCCGACCCGAATTGAAAAATCCACAAGTCCAATCCGGCCTGCTGACAAACCGACGGCCCCTGGTCAAACCGGTGACTCCAAGGACGATGACGTCATAATTACTGGTTTTGGCCACAGCGAACCGGGTAATCCAGTCGCTTTATCAAACATTCTGCCAAAGAAGAGTTTGCCACTATGAGCAAGGGCAAGTGGGATGTTGATCGGCAACTTATGCGCTCTAAACCCCAAGACCTTCATTACGGCTACTTAAACGGCTGTATACCAGCCGTGACTATGAAGCTGGCTGGTGAAGATGATGAAAGAGAAATTGAGGTAACCTCCATGTTCTTTTCCTGCTTGAATACTTCAATTTTGTTAACTCTCCTAGTCCCCAAGGGCGGTTCAACTTAGCATAGTTAAACGGGACTTAGTATAAACAATGCTTTAGAATCCACTGATGTAGCCCCCAAGGGCCGGTTCAACTTAGCATAGTTAAACCGGGACTGTAATTTATATCACCGCATCAGAACATGTTCGAGCAAATAGCCATTAGCCCCCAAGTGCCAAGTTGAATACTTGTATTGAGCTTGGGACTTTGTAATTTATTGATAGATGAAGATCAAATATGCATTAGCCCCAAGTGCCAAGTGTATAACTGGTTATGCACTTGGGACTTTGAAATGATGATATTTAACATGCTCCCTTTTTGTTGCGAGTGAGATCGTCAACAAGCCTCACAAATCCATGACCTCCAAGAAAATCTGAAATCTCAACAAGCGAAACCTCCAAGGCCAAGGATGAGCTGAAAACCGCTTTAACTACTATGGAGCAACTCAAGGGGTGGTTCAAGTCTGGCGGGCGGCTGGGATCTTGAAAAGGCCGCTTTAACCAAAAAGGTTGAAAATGCTGAGGCTGCCCTTAAACCGGTGGTAGATGAGCTGACCAGCGTGAAGCGGCAAGTGCATTCCATGACTGCTGCCATCTTCGGTAAGTTTCCTTTGGCTTCTATGATAATCTTGACCTTCTTATGATAAGTCCGGTTTGTGATTTCTCTTGCAATGCTGTAGGCTGCGCATTGGTCACTTGGGGTCAGATGTTCGGAAGAAATTGAAGGCTGCCTATACCTTAATAGAGCAGCTGTACACTGGAGCGCAGCGGATCATCTCCACTGCATCACATAACAATCCAGCACCTTCCTTAATTCAAGATACTCTTAGGAGGTTGTCCATGCTTCCCGCCGGATTGAAGAGCTGAAGAAATCTGCTGCTCGAACCGGTGCCATCAACATATAATCCGGGCCAAAGCATGGGTGCGATTTCGATCCGTTGAAGTAGCTCAAGGCTATCAGTCTGAAGGAAGGCGGCTCGAGTTCAACGAAGATGATTTGAGAAGCGATAAACCGGTCGGTGTGCCCTCTAGCTTGCCAATTAGCTGAAGAAGCAAACTTGTCGCATTATCAAGCTCGATATGGCGATCGAGAACAAGCGAGTAGCTGCACCTATTCTGAAGCGGAGAACCTGATCCCTCCGATCCGTAAGCATACTTACGCTCTGATATTGACCCAACTTCCTGATCCATGAGGAGGCTGTCTTTCAAGCTTTAATGGGAATCATTGGACCCTTTGTTGACTTCCGGCAGCTGGGTAGAGATGAAGAAGCTGAAGCGGCGCGGGCGACCCACAACCATCAAACCGGGCGGCGAGCAAGCATGAATCGGAAGCGGTTTGAAGAGCTGCTTCATTACATTCCGCCAAGAAACAATGATCTTATTTGGGCACCATGTTGCCTTGTAATAGGATAGCCAACACTCTTGCTTTGAATATGCCTTCGTGCATAGGTGCTGATACTCTTGCTTGAATGATCGAAACTTTCAATCTTATATTGCCTGCAGTCACAAAATCTTAAACCGCCACAGCGGTTTGTGCCGCCAGCTGGCTTGTGACGTTCATATATATATATATGAGATGAAATATTAAGGTATATAATCAAAATTTATGATACCAAATACCTGCCATCGCTGGGCATAAAGTTGGCTTAGCCAATCTTGAAGCGGAGGTCGTATAAACCCTTACCGTCAAAGGAGAAAACAGCTCCTGTTATTTATAATGCCGGTTTACCACGTAAACCGTGCCGGGTCATGATAAGCCCCCTGTTACTCCATAATAGGATGTTAACAGAAAAAACATCAAACCGGTGAAATTATCTCCGGATTAAAAAATTGACCGAATTCCGTCAACTGACAGTTTTGAAACTGGTTTAAAAAATGTCGTCGGTTTAAGAAACACAACAAAAATCAAATAATAGTTATGAAAAAACATGGAAGCAAAGGCAGTGATAAACCGTTTGCAAAAAATAAGGTTTTACTGAGCCGATCAGATGGTGTTACCATGGTCGGACACGACCAAGCTCCCTATAAGGTGTAGCCATGGTTCAAGTCAGCCGGTCCCCAAGCTGAAACCGTGGCATTATGCCGATCAAGTGGCGTGGCAATGGTTGGGTTCGACCAAGCCCCAAGTGACTCTATGGCCTTAGGCGATCAAAGGCGTGACTGGTTCAGACTTGACCATGTCCCCAAGTGATCTGGTGGCTTTCGCCTATCAAAAGGTGTTGCATTGGTTGGACACGACCAAGCCCCAAGTGATATCACAAAGCTTTTGAAAAGCAAACTCGGGGGTAAACGGAGGCCGCTTTAAGACAGAACAACTCCATGTAACCACACATGATGTAATGAGAACAGATACCCGCTTTAGCTGAGGCTCCGGTTTATTACTTTATTCATAATATATACACTGTCATAATATGTACATAAGTAGAGCCGATGGCTCGGGTATAATAAGGCGAAGATGAGCTATGTTCCACGGCACTGTTGGTCTCCTCCTCGGCGTCGTGAGTCTTTATGCTCTCGAATATCGATCGAGATAATACGACCCGTTGTGCAGATTCTTGCTGACCACAAAGGTCCCTCCAAAGGTGGGGATAGCTTGTGCATATCGATCGGTCTTGGATGAGCGAAGCACCAAATCTCCTTCTTGAAAAGTTACGGTTACGACCGGCGACTATGATAACAGCGAAGATCTTGTTGGTAAATCGCCGGCGGGCAGCTGCTATATCACGCTCTTCATCCAACCGATCCAAAGCGTCCTGCCGTGCCGTCTCGTTGTCGCTTCAACATAAGCTGCCACACGAGGTGAGTCATGACGGATGTCCTTTGGGAGAACCGCCTCCGCTCCATAAACCATAAAAAAGCGGCGTGTATCCGTGGATCTGTTAGGCGTAGTGTTGATACTCCATAACACAGACGGTAGCTCTTCTACCCAACAACCCGGTGTCCTCTGCAAAGGGACCATAAGCCGGGGCTTGATGCCTCTCAAGATCTCTTGATTGGCTCTTTCCACTTGACCATTGGACTGTGGGTGAGCTCTTGAAGAAAGCGTCAAGCGGATGTGCTCACGTTCGCGAGAACTCCTTCATGGCACCTTTGGACAAATTGGTACCATTATACGTGATGATCTTGTGTGGAAAGCCAAACGGAAAATCACCTTTTGATGAACTGAACCGTCGTGGCGCATCACACTTGCTAACAGGTTCGCCTCTACCCACTTTGTAAATTTGTCGACCGCCACCAGCAGGTGGGTCTTCTTGTCCTTGGACCTTTTGAAAGGTCCAACCATATCCACCCCAAGTGCATAAGCGGCCAAGTAATTGGAATCATCCTCAATTCTTGGGCGGTACATGGCTGCGTCTGGAAAACTTTTGGCAACCATCACATCGATCGATCGGATCTTCCGCATCGGCATGGGTAGTCAACCAATAGAAACCGTGGCGGGCGCTTTAGCCACCAAGGATTTTGAACGGCGTGGTGACCACAATCTCCCGTGGATCTCACGCAATATTTCACAGCCTTCCTCGGGGACACACAGCGTTGAAAGCATACGACACCTGCAATGATGCAATTCGCCATTAACAATGGTCATAGACTTAGATCGCCGAACTATCTACGGGCCAGCGTCTCATCTTCGGTAACTTCGCCCGGTTCATATCGCGGATAAGGAAGCGTCAATCCGGAGTGGCGTGAAGAGCTGCCACCAATTGAGCCTCCGGATCAGGAATAGCCAAATCCGCTTCACGGGGAGCTTGGTGACGGGTTGTGCAGCACGTCGAGAAAAACATTAGGCGGGACCGGTTTGCGTTGAGAGCCCAACCGGCTTAAAGCGTCCGCCGCTTCATTCTTCCGACGGTCCACGTGGTCCACGATAGCCCTTGAAATGACTGCGACAATATCCACCTCACGACGATATGCAGCCATGAGTGGGTCCTTTGAATCCCAAGTGCGGACACTGTTGAGCCACTAGGTCCAAGTCACGAAGCACTTAACCCGGCTTAGATTCATCTCCTTAGCCATCCGAAGACCATGGAGCAAGGCTTCATACTCAGCTGCATTGTTAGTACAAGGGAACATTAAGCGGAGAACGTAACAAAACTTGTCACCTCGTGGGGAAGTTAATACGACTCCAGCCCCCGAGCCCTCCAACTGCCTGGATCCGTCAAAATGGATGGTCCAATATGTATGATCCGGCTTTTCTTCAAGCGCTTGCAACTCCGTCCAATCATTAATGAAATCCACAAGTGCTTGAGACTTCACCGCCGTCCGAGGCACGTACTTCAAACCGTGCGGCCCAAGCTCTATAGCCCACTTGGCAATCCGACGATCGCTTCCGGTTACGTATGATATCACCTAAGGGAGCTGAGCCGACCACCGTGATGGGGTGCCCTTGGAAATCTGCTTCATCTTCGACTTGCCATAAAAACTCCATACACCAGCTTACGCCAATGCGGATACCTTTGCTTAGATTCAATAAGCACCTCGCGATATAATAAACCGGACGTTGAACGGATGCTCCTTCCTGCCTCCTTCCGCTCTACCACAATGGCCCGCTGACCGCCTGGCGTTAGCGACAACATATAGCGAAGCGGCTCCTTGTCGATGGGAGCGGCGAGCACAGTGGGTTGGCCAATTGCGCTTTAAGTCCTCAACGCTTCATCGGTGGCTGGACTCAAATAAACGATCTGTCTTCTTGACATCTGGTACAAAAGGATGGCCTTCTCTCCAAAGGCGGTGATAAACCGGCTCGGTAGCGGCAATCCGGCCTGCCAAGCGCTGGACATCATTAATACACGCCGGTTTAGCGGGGAGGTGATAGCCGTAATCTTCTCGGATTAGCTTCAATTCCCTGTTGGACACGAAAGCCCAATAACACTGCGGAACACCAAAAACACATTTGGCGGGTTGAGCATCATCTTGTAAACCCTTGAGGTTGTCAAAGGTTTCTTTCAAATCGTCAATCAGTGTTTCCTTCTTCCTTGACTTGACCACAATATCATCCACATAGGCGTGCACATTACGGCCGATCTGTTTATGCGAGCAATTCTGTACTGGCGTTGATAAGTTGCTTAGGCGCTCTTGAGCCCAAAGGCATAGACACATAGCGAAGGCTCCAAAGGGAGTGATAAGCGTCGTCTTCTCCTGGTCCTTAACTGTCATCTTGATCGATGATACCCAGAATCGCATCCAAAAAGCTCAAGCGCTCACATCCCGCGATGGCATCAATAATCTGGTCAATGCGGGGAGGGAAAAAGGATCTGCTGGACAAGCCTTGTTAAGATCTGTGTAATCCACACATCGCCAAGTGCCGTTTTCTTAAGAACCAGCACCGGATTAGCAAGCCACTCGGATGGAAAACTTCAACGATAAAGCCAGCTGCTAAGAGCCTAGCCACCTCCTCTCCAATGGCCTTCGCCTTTCTTCGTTAAACGGCGGGCTGCTTCACGGTTTGTACTTGGGATCAACATTAAGAGTGTGCTCAGCGAGTTCCCTCGGTACACTGGCATGTCGAAGGCTTCCATGCAAAAATGTCGATTCTCACGGATGAACTTCGATGGCGCGCTTTCCTATTTCGGATCAAGTTGGCACGATGCTGAACTGCTTGGGCGAATCGCCGAACACGAAGTCAACAAGCTTAGTCTCGGCTGCCGATTTGAATTTCAGGGCGGATCATGCTCTGTAGTTGGCTTCTTCAATGGAGTCATGTCCGCCGGATCAACATTGTCCTTATAATACTTCAGCTCCTCGGTGGCACAAACCGACTCTGCGTAAGCCGCATCACCTTCCTCACATTCCAAAGCGATCTTGCGGCTCCCATGAACCGTTATTGTCCCCTTGTGACCCGGCATCTTGAGCTGCAAATAGATATAACAAGGCCGTGCCATGAACTTGGCATAAGCCGGCCGCCCAAACAGGGCGTGATATGGACTTTGGATTTTCACCACTTCAAACGTCAATGTTTCCGATCTGGAGTCATATTCATCTCCAAAGGCCACTTCCAGAGCTATTTTACCAACCGGATATGCTAACTTGCGGGTACCACACCATGGAACACTTGTATTGGGCGGTTTGAGATGTTTATCTGTTAACCCCATCTGACGGAAGGTCTCATAGTAAAGGATGTTGATGCTGCTCCCTCCATCCATAAGCACCTTGGTGAACTTATAACCTCCCACGAGGTGCCACCACGAGGCTAATTGACCCGGATTGTCAACCCGGGAGGATGATCCTCTCTACTCCATACAATGGGCTGCTCTGACCAGCGTAGGTAATGAGGCACGGCCGGTTCAACAGCGTTGACTGCCCGCTTCTGAAGCTTCCGGTCTCGCTTGTCTAAGCTAGTGGTGAAGACGTGGTACTGCCCACTATTCAACTGCTTTGGATTGCTCGATAACCCATTGCTGCTGCTGCTGATTGTAACCACCTTGGTTATTCGATTATTCGATTGTTATGTCGCCGGATTACCATTAAATCCTGAACGAATTTCCTCCACGTAACCCGGCCGGATCTGAACGCCGCCGGAACCTTGATCATACCGGAAAGCATTAGAACTCTTGAACTCCTGCATAATGTAACAATCCTTCGGAGGTGGTTTCTTTGGTGCCTCCTTCATCCCATGCTTGGACGGGGTTGATTCAGCAGATAGTTCAAGCGGTCGGATTGGGATTAGGCGCTCCACCTCGATTTGGCTGTTTACCCTTTGCGCGCTGGCCTTGTCCTGTCGCGTTGGTGTTAGCTCTGAAGTCCATGTTGCCATTAAACTTCGCTTGCCTCCACCATTACTGCCGAGTGATGTTTTTGGCCTTTGGAGTTGCTGTTCTTCCTTCCCTTCCTGCCTCGTCATCATCGGACTCGGGATCCTTGGTACTATCGAATCAGCATACTTCACTAAAGCGCCCATGAGAGTGCCCATGTCATTGCAAAACCGCTTCATCGCCCCAACTTCAACTTTAAAGGTTTAAACGGCGGTTGCCCTCGAGGTCAAGATCGCAGAATCAGCGTTGATCCGGTCAGCGAGTGCAAGATTTCGAAGCAGGCGTACCCAATGGGTTGTTGACTCCCCTTCACCCTGGACACAAGCTGCCAAGTCCACCATGGACATGGGCTGCTTATAGGTATCTTTGAAATTCTGGATAAACCGGGTCCGCAACTGGGCCCATGAGCTGATAGAATTGGGTGGCAAGCTCTTCAACCAAATGCGGGCCGTGCCTTGAGCATCATGGTGAAGTACTTTGCACGCAGCCTCATCCACATCCAGCATCTCCATGGCCATCTCATAACTCTCTATCCATGCTACAGAGCCAAATCGGCGGTGTAATTTGGCACCTTCGCGGACCCTTGAAATCCTTGGGCAGCGCACATTGTGTAAGCGGGGCGAGGCAAGGCACCCCAAAGAGCTAGAGGTAACCTCAGGCTGGACCGAGATGGTCGGACGAACCAGCGTAAGCTGATAATCTTGATGCTGCGCTGCTAACTCGGCCTCCCTGCGCGCTCGGGCCCGGTCCACCACCTCCTGAGCGTTGTCGAAACCACCTGCTGGGTTGTTGCCACGGGGTGCACCATGTCGTGCATTACTTGATACGGTCGGTTCATCCACGTGCCTGCTATAGCTCTGGCTTGGGCGGGGGATAGAGTGGATCGATCGCGGCTGTCTGCGAATATGCTTCTGTTGGACCAAAGCTGTCCTAAGGGCTCCTTGACCAGCGCGTCTCTCTGCTGTGGTGAATCGCCTTCAATTGGAATTGCCTCCAGTCGTGCCGCAGCTGCAACAAGGTTATCCATCGGGTTGGAGTAGTGACCTGGAGGTGTTTGCACAGCCTGAGGCGTACTGGCATTATGGCGAGGTAGATCTATTATGCGGGGCTGAACCGGCGCGCCCGTCCCAGGTGCTTCCGCCCGGTTTACCACCGGCGGATTACTGGTTCCCGCTCCTGGGGTGTTGAAGAGATCTCTTCCCTCGAAGACTGAAGGCAAACGGGATCTGTATTTCCTCTTCATGACTTCATGCGACGCGCTCTGATCCAGCATGAGCCTATAAGCCTGCGCATCCAAAGCGGCCCGCTATGCCATCATCCTGGCGTCTGCAGCTGCCAGATCCGCCTTAGCCTGAGTGATTTGTTCCTTCACCTTCGCGATCTCCGCGTTATGAGCGTCCTGGTCCGCCGGGTTAACCTCTGCCATGAGCACAGCAACGCATCGAATAGGTCTGATAAAACTTGAGCGGCGGGCGCACGGGCCTCTGCCCCGGCAGCCGTCGCCGCTGTTGAACCGGCAACCATTGTCGCAGCGGTCGAAGAGTGAAGCACTGCTTGTGTACCGGCCATGAATATTCTGACCCGGTTGGGCAGATCAGAGGGGACCGGAATACTGTCACCATCGAAACAGCCCCCAATCCGGCCATCTTGTAGCTGATATAGAGATTCGGTTTCTCTGGTCGATGACTCATCGTCAGAATAGACGACGGTTTCGCCACCAGATTCTGATCCGCCCTCGTAACTTCCTCCGTGGATGACTCCCACAAAGGCACGCTTCACGGCCGGTTTAGCCTGGGCAGGTCTCGTACGCTGAGCCGTCTCGATGAAGTCGGTGCAGATGTCTGGCTCAGGCCATGGCTCACCGATCTTGCCGATGAAAACTTGCATGCCACCAAAGGGGACCCGGTACCCGTACTCAATCGAGCCGGCCTCGGGGCCCCAGCCTGCATCGTCGATGTAGAGCTTGCCGCGATGACTCTTGGTCATCGGCCCCTGGCGTAACCTTGAGTCCTTGAACTTGCCCTCCAAGATCATCAAACCATCGTGCGATAGCCCCACGGTGGCGCCAAGCTGTCGTGGTTTTGTCACGGCAGATGTCCTCATGAAAGGACTTAGTCATGGAGCCATCGCTACGGGTTAACAGAAGGGGTTAAGCGGACGCAAAGACACAAGAGTTATACTAGTTGGCCCCTTCGATGAAGGTAAAGCCTCGTCTAGTTTGTGATGGGATTGATGTGGTCTCGATGACTAGGGAGCAAATAAGCTTCGCCTAGGCCTCGAGTTGTTGTTCTCTGTCCTTGAACCGCCCCGGGTCGTCCCCTTGTATACACGGGTGACGCCCGTCGGTTCATAGAGTCCCAATCTCCGGTTCTTATTCGTATCCGGGTTGGTCTCTCTCTCTATTCCTAACTTACAATACAAGTTTACATACCAGGCCGGTTTACGGCTACAGGTTCTAAACCGACTACAGGCCTTGGGCCTTTTATGCCCCTTGGGCTTTTACACTGTTGAACTACTAATTAAGTTAACCAGGCCCAGATAGGCCGGTTTATGCCCAGTAGTAATATCCCCAACAGAGTCCATGAGGCAGGGGGCGCGCCCCCCACCCTCGTGGGGCCCCCATGACTCCCCTCCGGTAGATTTTTGTTCCAGTATTTTTCATATTTTCCAGAAAAAATCTCCGTTGATTTTCATCGCATTCCGAGAACTTTTATTTCTGCACAAAAACAACACCACGGTAGTTCTGATGAAAACAGCGTCAGTCCGGGTTAGTTCTAATCAAATCATACCAAAATCATATAAAACTATTGTAAACATGGCATGAATACTTCATAAATTATAAATACGTTGAAGACGTATCAGCATCCCCAAGCTTAATTCCTGCTAGTCCTCGAGTAGGTAAATGATAAAAGAAATAATTTATGAAGTGTGAATGCTACAAGGGCATAAGTTTGATCGATGATAATTCCAATCACTTTTTCTAGCATCATTATATATCATAACAGTGGCTCAACTCATAAAACTTCTCATGATCAAGTAACAAGCTATTCACATGTTAAAGTATAGATCATAAACTTTCTTGAAAACTAACAAACCGTGCTCTTAGTCATCAAACAATTACAATTCATCTTATTTTCAGGAAGGGTCTATGTCAGAGCTTTGGTTTAGCAAACCCCACATACTCAACTATCATTTAATTTTTCATAATTGCTAACACTCACATGATATTTATGGGTTCAATGTTTTAACCGGACACAGAGAAAGATAGGGGCTTATAGTTTCGCCTCCCAACCTTTTACCTCAAGGGTAATGTCAACAATAATAACTTATGAGAACCTACATCCAAGTGATATATATATATCCGGATCATTCCAACACAAGGTGCTTGCCAAAGGAAAAGTATAAAAGGGAAAGGTGATGATCACCACGACTCTTGTATAAGGGTAGAAGATAAAAAAATAAAAGATAGGCCCTTCGCAGAGGGAAGCAGAGGTTGTCATGCGATTTTAAGGTTGGATGCACAAAATCTTAATGCAAAAGAATGTCACTTTATATTGCCTCTTGTGATAGAGACCTTTATTATGCAGTCCATCGCTTTTATTACTTCCCTATCACAAGTTCGTATAAAGCTTATTTTCTTCGCACTAATAGATCATACATATTTAGAGAGAAATTTTTATTGCATGCATCGATGACAACTTACTTGAAGGATTTTACTCAATCCATAGGTACGCATGGTGGACTCTCATGGCAAAACTGGTTTAAGGGATGTTTGGAAGCACAAGTAGTATTTCTACTTGGTGCAAAGAATTTGGCTAGCATGAGAGGGAAAGGCAAGCTCAACATGTTGGATGATCCAAGGCAATATAACGTTTCGGATATAGGAAAACATAACTCATTAAGTTGTCTTCCTTGTCCAACATCAACTTTTTAGCATGTCATATTTTAATTAGTGGTCACAATTACAAAATATGTCCAAGATAGTATCTTTATATGTGACATCCCTCTTCCTTCAATATTCTTTCATGAATTGTTCAAGTGACCAATTCTGTGTTTGCTAACTTTCAATAAGTTCACTACCCATACTCATTATGTGTGAAGTCATTACTCCTCTTGTTATAAGCATATGAAACGTATATAAATTCAGATTTATGATATTCAATTCATTCAACTATTTACTCATAGGATATACCTGAAGCACGTGAGTAAATGACAAACTACTCCAAAAAGATATAAGTGAAGAATATTGAGTAGTCAAATAATTAACTAGCCATGGGAGGATTCTTTTTCATTCAAGATTTCAGATCCAATGATTTTATTCAAACATCAAGTAAAATTGAAAATACGCTCCAAGCAAAAAACATATCATGTGAAGAATAAAAATATAACTCCGAGTAAGGTATACCGATAGTTTTGAAGACCAAAGAGGGGATGCCTTCCGGGGCATCCCCAAGCTTAGGCACTTGATTCTTCCTTGAATATTACCTTGGGGTGCCTTTGGCATCCCCAAGATAAGGGTCTTTCCACTCCTTATTCTCCTCATATCGATATCTCACCCAAAGCTTGAAAACTTCAATCACACAAAACTTAACAGAACTTCGTGAGATAGGTTAGTATGATAAAGAGTAAACCATTCACTTTGGTACTGTCAAAGAAAAGGTTCATAATTGTTCTCAAACAATGCCTACTATACTATATCATTTCCACAATTTATATTGAGAAATATAAGCCATAGAAACAAGAGAATAAGCAAACTATGCAATGAAAATAGAATCTGTCAGAAACAGAACAGTCTGTAATGATCTGAACAGCAACCATACTTCTGCTACTCCAAAAATTGTGAAATAAATTGGGGGACGTGAGTAATTTTGATATTAATCTTCTGCAAAAGAATCAACTCCAAAGCACTCTTCTATAGAAAATGACAGCCAATCTCGTGAGCGCAAAGTTTCTGTTTTTTACAGCAAGATCACATTAACTTTCACCCAAGTCTTCCCAAATGTCTTACATGGCACTTTATTGAAACAAAAGCTATAAAACATGATTACTAAAGTAGTTTAATCATGTAAACACACAAAAACATTAAGGGTAAATATTGGGTTGTCTCCCAACAAGCGCTTTTCTTTAATGCCTTTTAGCTAGGCATGATGATTTCAATGATGCTCACATAAAAGATAAGAATTGAAACATAAAGAGAGCATCATGAAGAATATGACTAGCACATTTAAATCTAACCCACTTCCTATGCCTAGGAATTTTGTGAGCACATAATTTATAGGAACAAGAATCAACTAGCATAGGAAGGCAAAACAAGCATAACTTCGAAACTTCAAGCACATAGAGAGGAAACTTGATATTATTGCAACTCCTACAAGCATGTATTCCTCCCTCATAATAACTTTCAGTAGCATCATGAATGGATTCAACAATATAACCATCACATAAAACATTCTTTTCATGATCTACAAGCATAGAAATTTTTACTACTCTCCACATAAGCAAAATTCTTCTCATTCGGAATAGTGGGATCACTAATTCCTAAAGTTGACACTCTTCCAAATCCACTTTAGATGATAGTATTATTCATACTCCAAAAGATATAAGTAAAGTTCATGGAGCATTCTACAATTAATATAGACTAACCAATATCCAAGCTCAAAATATATAAGTGAAGCACACGAAGCATTCTATAAAACCATACTCAAAAGATTTAAGTGAAGCACAAAGAGCATTCTATAAGGTCATACTCAAAAGATATAAGTGAAGCTCATGAAGCATTCTATAAATAAATGAAGGGCTATATCATACTAGTATGGTTCTTAAAGAAAATAAAAAACACAAAGGACACAAATCATGTGAACAAAACAAAAACCAAGGTATATCGATAATTGTTGAAGAACAGAGATGGGATGCCAACCGGGGCATCCCCAAGATTAGATGCTTGAGTATCCTTTGAAATATTTACTTGGGGTGCCTTGGGCATCCCCAAGATTGAAATATTGCCTCTCTTTATTCTTCTCATATTGATAGCTCCTCGATCTTCGAACACTTCATCCACACAAAACTTTAAGAAAAACTTTGTGAGATACGTTAGTGTAATAAAGCAAACTACCACTTTAACGTAATGTAATGAACACATTCTTTATTTATATTGGTGTTTAACCTACTGTATTCTAACTTCACCATGGTTCATACCCCCCGATACTGGCCATAGATTCATCAAAATAAGCAAACAACACGCTAAAAACAGAATCTATCAAAAACAGGACAGTCTGTAGTAATCTGGAAGTTTAGTAAACTTCTGTAACTCCAAAAATTATGAAATAAATTTTAAAATTTGAGAAATTTGTACAGAATTAATGTGCACAAAGTTTCAGACCCATTTGTCTTTCCAGTAAAAAAATGTAAAATCACGCGCTACAGCCAAAGTTTCTGTTTTTGTACTGCACATAGCAAACAAGCAATCTAATCATCCTAAAACCAAAGCTTGGCACATTATTTTTATAATACAACGGATATACACAAAGGGAATAATTATTTACAGAGAAACTTCCATGAAAAATTCAACATTGTTTCCGTGAGCATGAACACAAGTGCTCAAGGTCGACCCTCACTTCTTCAATGCATAACTTTTCAATCACTTCTCTTTTTGAAAAACTTTTTAGGCATGATAGGCAAGTAATTTTTTTGTATTTTCATTCTTTAAATTTTTTTTATGTTTCACCCACAACTAAACAGAAACAAAAAGTTAAAACAAAATCTACTTAGTGAAGAAAGCAAACAAGCGCACACGAGAATATCAACCCCACGATATTGCTCCCCGGCAGCGGCGCCAGAAAAGAGCTTGATAATCCCCAAGTGTAGGGAATAATCGTAGCAATTCCCAAAGGTGGAAGTGATAAGTATGGAGTGTCGAACCCACAAGGAGCTAAAGGTAAGATCCATATTCTCTCAAGTCCTATCTGCCACTGATACGACTCTACGTACACCGAACGTTTGCTTCCAACTAGAAAAGAGAAATAAAACTACGTTGTGGGTATGAAGTGGATAACTTTGCATGATATCGGAGAGCTAAAATATAAAAGTAGGTTCTGTTATCATAAAGTTAGAATATATTACTAAATATTATAAATAGTGAGTGTGGAATAATGATGGGTCGGTGTGCGCAATTATCCTAGGCAATTGTTAACAAGACCGATAGTCGTCATTGCAATTTCATATGAGGGAGAGGCATAAGCTAACATACTTTCTCTTCTTGGATCATACGCACTTATGATTGGAACTCTAGCAAGCATCCGCAACTACTAAAGATCATTAAGGTAAAACCCAACCATAGCATTAAAGCATCAAGTTCCCATTATCCCATACGCAACAACCCCCTTACTCGGGTGTATGCTTCTGTCACTCAAGCCACCCATTATAAGAGAATCATAAACGTATTGCAACACCCTACAGCGGGAATCCCTCATGCTTGCGCGACACGAAGGGCACCATAGGACAGCACCAAAATAAAACGCACAACTCGTACCAATCTATATCATCAATCAACCCAAGGACAAAGGATATATACTCAAAACATCATAGGATGGCAACACATCATTGGTTCATAATATGTAGCATAAAGCACCATGTTCAAGTAGGGATTACAGCGGGGTGCGGGAGAGTGGACCGCATAAAAGAGATGAGGATGGTGATGATGATGGTGATGTTGATGAAGACGGTCACCGCGGCGATGATTCCCCTCCCGATTGCACTCCGGCGCCACCGAGAGAGAGGAGGAGAGGTTCTCCCCCTTGTGCTTCCTCCTCCATGGCCTCCCCCTGGTTGGGGAGAGGTTCACCCTCTGGTCCTTGGCCTTCATGGTGATGATGGCCCCTCCAAGATCCTTTCTCATGGCCTCTGGTGATGATGGCCCCCTCCGGCAGCGTGCCAGAGAGGGCCTAGATTGATTTCTCGTGGCTACAGAGGCTTGCGGCGGCGGAACTTCCGATCTAGGTTAATTCCCAAAGGTTTCTATATTTATAGGAGAACTTGGCGTTGATTTCACGTCAGGGGGGGGGCTTCGGGGAGTCCATGAGGCAGGGTGGCGCGCCCCCCACCCTCGTGGGGCCCCCGTGACTCCCCTCCGGTAGATTTTTGTTGCAGTATTTTTCATATTTTCCAGAAAAATCACCGTTGATTTTCATCGCATTCCGAGAACTTTTATTTCTGCACAAAAACAACACCACGGTAGTTCTGCTGAAAACAGCGTCAGTCCGGGTTAGTTCTAATCAAATCATACCAAAATCATTTTAAACTACTGTAAACATGGCATGAATACTTCATAAATTATAGATATGTTGGAGACATGTCACTCCTACATATTTTACGAAGATCTTTATCGGTCGAACCGTTGTGACAACATACACAATTCCCTTTGTCCGTCGGTATGTTACTTGCCCAAGATTCGATCGTCGGTATCTCTATAGCTAGTTCAATGTCGTTACTCGCAAGTCTCTTTACTCGGTCCGTAATACATCATCCTGTGACTAACTTCATTAGTCATTTGCTTGCAAGGCTTATTATGATGTGTATTACCGAAAGGGCCCAGAGATACATCTCCGATACTCAGAGTGACAAATCATAATCTCGATTCATGCCAACCCAACAAAACGCCTTCGGAGATAAATGTAGAGCATCTTTATAATCACCCAGTTATGTTGTGACGTTTGATAGCGAACAGGGCATTCCTCCAGTATCCGGGAGTTGCATGATCTCATAGTTAAAGGAATATGTATTTGACATACATGAAAGAAGTAGCAATAAACTGTACGATCAAATGCTAAGATAACGGATGGGTCTTGTCCATCACCTCATTCTCATAATGATATGATCCCTTTATCAAATGACAACTCATGTCCATGGTTATGAAACCTTAACCATCTTTTATTAACGAGCTAGTCTAGTAGAGGCTTAC
This sequence comes from Aegilops longissima, assembly GCA_021605205.1. Lineage (NCBI taxonomy): Eukaryota > Viridiplantae > Streptophyta > Magnoliopsida > Poales > Poaceae > Aegilops > Aegilops longissima. The sequence continues at coordinate 613,784,303 of CM038679.1, read as the reverse complement.
TAGGGACACGGTATTTGTTTATGTATTTACACATGTATTTAGGTTTCCAGTCAATAAAATTCTGGCATGAATAATAAACCTTTATCATGAATAAGGAAATATAAAATAATAACAACTTTATTATTGCCTCCAGGACATATTTCCATCAGTCTCCCACTTGCACTAGAGTAAATAATCTAGATTACATTGTAATGAATCTAATACCCATGGAGTCTTGGTGTTGATCATGTTTTGCCCATGGAAGAGGCTTAGTCAACGGGTCTGCACCATTCAGATACTTATGTACTTTGAAAATTTCTATGTCTCCATCCTTGACCTTTTCACGAATGGAGTTGATGCATCTCTTGATGTGTTTTGTTCTCTTGTGAAACCTGGATTCCTTCGCCAAGGCAATTGCTCCAGTGTTGTCACAAAAGATTGTCATTGGACCCGATGCACTAGGTATCACACCAAAATCGGATATGAACTCCTTCATCCAGACTCCTTCATGTGCTGCTTCTGAAGCAGCTATGTACTCCGCTTCACACGTAGATCCCGCCATGACGCTCTGCTTGGAACTACACCAACTGACAGCTCCACCATTCAATATAAATATTTATCCAGTTTGTGACTTAGAGTAATTCAGATCTTTGTCCAAGCTAACATCGACGTAACCCTTTATGACGAGCTCTTCATCACCTCCATAAACGAGAAACATATCGTTCATGCTTTTCAGGTACTTCAGGATGTTCTTGACCGCTGTCCAGTGATCCACTCCTGGATTACTTTGGTACCTCCCTGCCAAACTTATGGCAAGGCACACATCAGGTCTGGTACATAGCATAGCATACATGATAGAACCTATGGCCGAGGCATAGGGAATGACTTTCATTTTCTCTCTATCTTGTGCAGTGGTCGGGCATGGAGTCGGACTCAATTTTACACCTTGTAACACAGGCAAGAACCCTTTCTTTGATTGATCCATTTTGAACTTCTTCAAAACTTTGTAAAGGTATGTGCTTTGTGGAAGTCCTATTAAGCGTCTTGATCTATCTCTATAGATCTTGATGCCCAATATATAAGCAGCTTCATTGAGGTCTTTCATTGGAAATTCTTATTCAAATATCCTTTTATAATATCCAGAAATTCTACATCATTTCCAATCAACGATATGTCAACCACATATAATATCAGAAACGCTACAGAGCTCCCACTCACTTTCTTGTAAATACAGGCTTCACCTTAAGTCCGTATAAAACCATATGCTTTGATCACCTCATCAAAGCGTATATTCCAACTATAATATGCTTGCACCAATCCATAGATGGATCGCTGGAGCTTGCACACTTTGTTAGCACCTTTAGGATTGAGAAAACCTTTTGGTTGCATCATATACAACTCTTCTTTCAGATATCCATTAAGGAATGCAGTTTTGACATCCATTTGCCAGATTTCATAATCATAAAATGCGGCAATTGCTAACATGATTCGGACAGACTTAAGCATCGCTAGGGGTGAGAAAGTCTCATCGTAGTCAACTCCTTGAACTTGTCAAAAACTTTTTGCGACAAGTTGAGCTTTGTATACGGTAACATTACCATCAGCGTCAGTCTTCTTCTTGAAGATCCATTTATTCTCTATGGCTTGCCGATCATCGGGCAAGTCCACCAAAGTCCATACTTTGTTCTCTAGATCCTATCTAAGATTTCATAGCCTCAAGCCATTTTTCGGAATCGAGGCTCGTCATAGCTTCTTCATAGTTCGAAGGTTCTCTGTTGACTAACAACATGACTTCCAGGACAAGGTTACCATACCACTCTGGTGCGATACGTGTTCTGGTCGACCTTCGAGGTTCAGTAGTAACTTGATCTGAAGTTTCATGATCATTATCATTAGCTTCTTCTCTAGTTGGTGTAGGCATCACGGGAACGGTTTTCTCTGATGATCTACTTTCCAATTCGAGTGAAGGTACAATTACCTCATTAAATTCTACTTTCCTCCCACTCACTTCTTTCGAAAGAAACTCCTTCTCTAGAAAGGACCCATTCTTAGCAACAAAAATCTTGTCTTCGGATCTGTGGTAGAAGGTGTACCCAACAGTTTATTTTGGGTATCCTATGAAGACGCACTTCTCCGACTTGGGTTCGAGCTTATCAGGCTGAAGCTTTTTGACATAAGCATCGCAACCCCAAACTTTAAGAAATGACAGCTTTGGTTTCTTGCCAAACCATAGTTCATACGGTGTCGTCTCAACGGATTTAGATGGTGCCCTATTTAACGTGAATGCAGCTGTCTCTAATGCATAACCCCAAAACGATAAAGGCAAATTGGTAAGAGACATCATAGTACGCACCATATCCAATAAAGTATAGTTACGACATTCGGACACACCATTATGTTGTGGTGTTCCAGGTGGCATGAGTTGTGAAACTATTCCACATTGTTTTAAATGAAGGCCAAACTCGTAGCTCAAATATTCGTCTCCGCGATCAAATCGTAGAAACAATTTTTTCTTGTTATGATGATTCTCTACTTCACTCTGAAATTATTTGAACTTTTCAACTATTTCACACTTGTGTTTCATCAAGTAGATATACCCATATCTACTCAAATCATCTGTGAAGGTGAGAAAATAACGATACCTACCGCATGCTTCAACACTCATCGGACTGCATACATCGGTATGTATTATTTCCAATAAGTTATTAGCTCACTCCATTGTTCCGGAGAACGGAGTTTTAGTCATCTTGCCCATGAGGCATGGTTCGCAAGTATCAAATGATACATAATCAAGTGATTCCAAAAGTCCATCAGCATGGAGTTTCTCCATGCGCTTTACACCAATATGATCTAAACGGTAGTGCCACAAGTATGTTGCACTATCATTATCAACTTTGCATCTTTTGGCATCAATACTATGAATATGTGTATTACTACAATCAAGATTCAACAAAAATAGACCATTCCTCAGGAGTGCATGACCATAAAAGATATTATTCATATAAACAGAACAACCATTATTCTCCGACTTAAATTAATAACCGTCTCGCATCAAACAAGATCCACATATAATGTGCATGCTCAACGCAGGTACCAAATAACAATTATTTAGGTCTAAAACTAATCCCTGAAGGTAGATGTAGAGGTAGCGTGCCGACGGTGATCCCATCGACCTTGGAACCATTCCCGACGCGCATCGTCACCTCGTCCTTAGCCAATCTTCGTTTAATCCGCAGCTCCTTTCGAGTTACAAATATGAGCAACCGAACCAGTATCAAATACCCAGGCGTTTCTATGAGCACTAGTAAGGAACACATCAATAACATGTATATCAAATATACCTTTGTTCACTTTGCCATCCTTCTTATCCGCCAAATACTTGGGGCAGTTCCGCTTCCAGTGATCACTCCCTTTGCAGTGAAGCCCTCAGTTTCGGGCTTAGGACCAGCTTTGGGTTTATTTGTGGGAACGACAACCTGTTTACCGTTCTTCTTGAAGTTCCCTTTCTTTCCTTTGCCCTTTTTCTTGAAAGTAGTGGCCTTATTAACCATCAACACTTGATGCTCCTTCTTGATTTCTACCTCCGCCAATTTCAGCATCGCGAAGAGCTCGGGAATTGTCTTGTCCATCCCTTGCATATTATAGTTCATCACGAAGCCTTTGTAGCTTGGTGGCAGTGATTGAAGAACTATGTCAATAACACTCTCAGGTGGAAGATCAATTCCCAACTGAGTCAAGTGGTTATGATACCCAGACATTTTGAGTATGTGTTCACTGACTGAACTATTCTCCTCCATCTTGCAGCTATTGAACTTGTTGGAGACTTCATATCTCTCAACCCGGGCATTAGCTTCAAAAATCATTTTTAGCTCCTGGAACATCTCATATGCTCCATGACGTTCAAAACGTCTTTAAAGTCCCGGTTCTAAGTCATAAAGCCTGGCACACTGAACTATAGAGTAGTCATCACATCAAGCTTGCCAGACGTTCATAACATCTGCTTCAGCTCCTGCAGCAGGTGCGTCACCTAGCGGTGCATCAAGGACATAATTCTTCTATGGAGTGATGAGGATAATCCTCAAGTTACGGACCCAGTCCATGTAGGTTCTACCATCATCTTTCAACTTAGCTTTCTCTAGGAACGCATTAAAATTCACGGGAACGGTAGCACGGGCCATTGATCTACAACACAGATATGCAAATACTATCATGACTAAGTTCATGATAAATTAAGTCCAATTAATCAAATTACTAAACAACTCCCACTTAAACCAAAATCCCTCGGGTTATCTACGTGATACATGATCCAAATCAACTAAACCATGTTTGATCATCACGTGAGATGGAGTAGTCATCAATGGTGAACATCTCTATGTTGATCATATCTACTATATGACTCATGTTCGACCTTTCGGTCTCCAGTGTTCCGAGGCCATGTTTGTACATGCTAGGCTCGTCAAGTTTACCCAAGTATTCCGCGTGTGTAAAACTATCTTACACCCGTTGTATACGAACATAGAGTCTATCACACCCGATCATCAGTTGGTGTCTCGAAACGACGAACTGTAGCAACGGTGCATACTCAGGGAGAACACTATTATCTTGAAATTTAGTGAATGGGTCATCTTATAATGCTACCGCCGTTGTCGGTGTCAAAACCGGCGGATCTCGGGTAGGGGGTCCCGAACTGTGCGTCTAGGCGGATGGTAACAGGAGACAAGGGACACGACTTTTTACCCAGGTTCGGGCCCTCTTGATGGAGGTAAAACCCTATGTCCTGCTCGATTGTTATTGATATTGTGGATGTTTACAAGAGTGGATCTACCACGAGATCAAGGAGGCTAAACCCTAGAAGCTAGCGTATGGTATGATTGTAAGGGTTGTTGTTCTGATAGTCCTACGGACTAGAGCCATTCGGTTTATATAGACACCAGAGAGGGCTAGGGTTACATAGAGTCGGTTACAATGGTATCGCCAAGCTTGCCTTCCACGCCAAGGAAAGTCCCATCCGGACACGGGGCGAAGTCTTCAATCTTGTATCTTCATAGTCTTGGAGTCTGGTCGATGATGATAGTCCGGCAGATGATAGTTCGGCTGATGATGGTAGTCCGGCTATCCGGGCACCCCCTAATCCAGGACTCCCTCAGTAGCCCCTGAACCAGGCTTCAATGACGATAAGTCCGGCGTGTATATTGCTTGGCACTGTGTAACGCCCCCGATGCGGCTATATCTCCCACGTGTCGAGGCACGACTTAGAGGCATAACCGCATTGAAAGCAATGTCGCAAGTGAGGTAATCTTCACACAAACCCATGTAATAATTAAGGGAAAGATACATAGTTGGCTTACAGTCGCCACTTCACACAGTACATAAATAAACATCCATCATTCAGAGTACACTCAAGGTCCGACTACGGAACCAAAATAAAAGAAGATACCCCAAATGCTACGGATCCCGATCGTCCCAAGCTGGGCACCACTCTGATCATCAGGAAAAGACACATAGTAACGACCACGTTCCTCGTCGAACTCCCACTTGAGCTCGGTTGAATCACCCTTGGCCTCATCGGAACCTGCAACTGTTTTGGAAGTATCGTGAGTCACGGGACTCAGCAATCTCACACCAGCGAGATCAAGACTATTTAAGCTTATAGGAAGGACAGAGTAGTAAAGTGGAGCTGCAGCAAGCGACTAGCATATATGGTGGCTACTTCGCAAAAGAGAGCGAGAAGAGGAGCAAAGCACGGTCGTGAAACTAGTAGCGATCAAGAAGTGATCCTGAACTACTTACGTCAGACATAACTCCAACACGTGTTCACTTCCCGGACTCCGCGAGAAGAGACCATCACGGTTACACCGCCGATTGATGTGTATTTTATTGAGGTCAACTTTGGGTTTTCTACAACCGGACATTAACAAATTCCCATCTGCCTCATAACCGCGGGCACGGCTTTCGAAAGATATTACCCTGCAGGGGTGTCCCAACTTAGCCCATTATAAGCTCTCACGGTCAACGAAGGATATTCCTTCTACCGGGAAGACCCGATCAATCTCGGAATCCCGGACTACAAGACATTTCGACAGCAATAAAACAAGACCAGCAAAGCCGCCCGATTGTGCCGACAAATCCCGATAGGAGCTGCACATATCTCGTTCTCAGGGCACATCGGATAAGCGAAGCGTCTGAGAACCGACGTAATCCATGTTGCCAAGGAATGGTCCCGCACGGTGCTCTAGTTTGGACCAACACTCGGAGGAGCATTGGCCCGGGGGTTTAAAATAAGATGACCCTCGGGCTCGCGAAAACCCGGGGGAAAAGGCTTAGGTGGCAAATGGTAAAACCAATGTTGGGCCTTGCTGGAGGAGTCTTATTCAAAGCGAACTGTCAAGGGGGTCCCATAAATCACCCAACCGTGTAAGGAGCATAAAATCAAGGAACATAACACGGTATGGCGGAAACTAGGGTGGCAAGAGTGGAACAAAACACGGGCATAAGGCCGAGCCTTCCACCCTTTACCAAGTATATAGATGTGTTAATTAGCAGATATATATTGTGATATCCCCAACAAGTAAACATGTTCCAAGAGGAACAACATCTCCATGTTCAACAAGGAACAAACTTCACTTCACGCAACTAGCAGCGCTATAAGAGGGCTGAGCAAAGCGGTAACATAGCCAATCAGCGGTTTGCTAGGAAAAGATGGTTAGGGGCTGACATGGCAATATGGGTGGCATGATATAGCAAGTGGTAGGCATCGCAACATAGGCATAGCAAAGAAGCGAGCAACTAGCATAGCAAAGATAGAAGTGATTTGAGGTATGGTCATCTTGCACGCAATGTTCTCGAGTTGTCGAAAGCTTGATCCTCGGCGTTCTCAACAGGTTCCTCGTTCACGTACTCGTCTCCCGACTCTACCCAAAGCAACAACACAAACAAAGGAACCACAATAAATCACGGTGCAATGCACAATTAACACGATGCAAAAACATGCATGATATGCGAGATGCAATATGCAATGCGTATGTGCGCTCCGGAAGGTAAATGATGAACCAGGCATCAACTTGACAAACCAAGTATGCCACTGGAAAGATGAGATGATTTCGGTTGAAATCGATATAAAGATCACCGGAATCGGATGCACGGTTTGCAAATGGCAAGCAAAACAAGAATGGCACAAATCTGCCATTAACAGCATGATGCCACTTAGCAAGCCACAAATAATTAAGCTACTGCACCCAAACGTATCAACAAAGCACATGGCAGTGATCTACACATGATGCTCGACAAAAGATGAGCACTGAGCTATGGCTAGATCACATCATAACAGGTTCAAACAAGCATGGCAAAAGTGCACAAAATATCAGGCTGGACATGGCAAAATCGGCATCAGGTTGCAATGTTCAGAGCAAGAAAACTACATGCTACAGGACCTTAAAATAGCAAAACATGGCATGGCATGAATCTACTCAAAGCATAGATCAAAAGTCCCTTACTGACCATAAGCCAAAAAGGACTAGAAAATATAGTAACACCCATGTCAATATTGAAAGTTTCGTTAACGGATTCAGCAACATGGCATGTCAAAAACTGATAACGAGAGGGCATGTTTACAAGCTCAATGCACTCACTACAGAGTCTTATATGATAAACTAAGCATACATACACCAAGAAGACATGACATAGAAGACATACATGGCAAGAACAATAACATAGCATAAATGGATCAACCACAACAAGCTTGGCAAAATTGAATAACATGTAAACAATCTGCCAGGAAACATTTGATAGCAAAAGTAGAGCTCGATTGACTCAAGCTATGGCATCCCATAATTGCAAAAAGAGGCATGGATGGATAGAGCAAGACATGTTTTACAAAACACCCTTACTGAAGTATCCCAAAATATGCATAGACCTCTTGGTATCATCAAGTAAACATGGCATCAAAATCAGCTAAAAGAGGGCTGAAATCAGCAACAGCAGGACACCTACTTTGCATGCTTGTGCTAGTCACCACATAGATCACAAAAATACATGGCATACACCCCTGGAAAGATAGCATGGCATATTTCAAAACACATGTAGGACTCAAGTCCATAGGATGCACACATCAATCATGGCAAAAATGACAAAAGTGCAAGTTCTGATAAAAATCAGAAACTAACATCACATAGCACTCTTATAACAGCATTTCGGGCATCAAGATGAGCTCAAATGAAAATTATGCAATGATATGAAATGATCTACTCTTCTAGACGAACATTTTGACATATTATACGCGCAAAATGGATCTACGGTTGCGAAGATATAGCACGTTGAAAATTGCACAAAATAACAATGATGCTAAAAACTTGGAAGGAAAAAGGGGAGGGGAGAGAGAGAAGTCAACGGCGGCGCGGTTCCCGAGGCCGGATCGGGGCCCGACCGGATCGGGGCGACGCGCGGAGGAGCTCGCCGGGGAAGAGGAGGGAGGTCGCCGGCGGGGCGGCCTGGCGCGGGCGCCTTGAAGCCGGGCCGTGCGGCCGGATCGGCGCGGGGCCGGAGCGGGCGGAGGCGAGGCGGGGCCGGGAGCTCCGGAGGCGGCAGGAGGCGGCTGGCCGGGTGGCGGCGGGCGGCGGGCCGGGCCGGCGGGCGAGGCGGCGGCGGGGGCGGGCGGGCGCGGCCGGGTGTGAGGCGGAGGCGGGCCAGGGTCGGCCGGGCGGGCCGGCCGTGGCCTCGCTGGGAGCAGGCCAGTGTGTGGGCGGCGACGCCACGTGGCAGGCGTGGACTGGCTCTTGGCGGCGGCGCTGGTTTCGTCCGTGTGGCGGACACGTCCGGTGGAGAGGAGATTTTTAGGGTTTCGGGGAAGAGGATGATCCGGATTTCGGGGGAGGTGTTTAAATAGGCATAGAGGGAGCTAGGAGAGTCCAAATGAGGTGTAGTTTTCGCCCACACGATCGTGATCGAACGACGGAGAGCATGGAAGTGACTTAGATGGGTTATTGGGCTGTTTTGGAGGGGTGTTGGGCTGCAACTTAAAAGAGGCCTTTGCGAGAGTGCGGTTAACCGTTGGAGTACCAAACGAGCTCCAAATGACCCGAAACTTGACCGGTGGTCCACGGGTGGTATACCAAGGCCACTAGACAAACCTCGGTCCATTTCGAGAAGGTTTTAGTACCCGCACACGGAAAAACGTAAAAGGGACCGCCGGGGGAGATAGGAGTGCCGGATTGCAAAACGGACAACGGGAAAAATGCTCGGAATCATGAGACGAACACGTATGCAAATGCGATGCACATGATGACATGATAAAAATGCATGACATGGACAAAATGCAAAAGAGGAAAAACCCAACCACGGAGGAATATCATATATCAATGCGAAAATGGCAAGAGTTGGAGTTACAAATATGGAAAGTTACTTCGGGGTGTTACAACACTCCACCACTACAAGAGGATCTCGTCCGAGATCTAGGACTGAAAGAACTCCGGATATTCAGAGCGGAGGTGATCCTCGCGCCCGGTAGCTTCTCGGTCGGAATGGTGTGACCACTTCACTTTCAGGAATTTGATTGACTTGTTGCGAGTCTTGCGCTCGGTTTCTTCAAGAATAGCAACGGGTGCTCATGATAGAGAGATCTTCTTGAAGGTCAATCTCTTGAAGTTGATAGTGCGTTCAGAGTCTTGAAGCACTTGCGAAGCTGTGACACGTGAAACACATCGTGCACGTTTGCAAAGTTGGATGGAAGCTCAAGTTGATAGGCGAGATCGCCTCTTTTCCCAATGATCTTGAAAGGACCCACGTATCTAGGGGCAAGCTTCCTTTGATACCGGGCGGCGAGTACCTTTCATTGAGAGACGCGGAGGTAGACATGGTCTCCGATTTCAAAAGCCACATCACGGTGCTTATCATCATAATAGCTCTTACGGCGCGATTATGCGGCTTTGAGATTCTCACGAATGACTTGGCACATTTCTTACGCTACGTGATCAAGTCATTGCCAAGAAGTTAGCGTTCACCTGTCTCGAGACCAATTAAGAGGAGTCGGCACTTTACGCCATAGAGAATTTCGAATGGGGCCTTGCCGAACTCGCTTGGAAGCTGTTGTTGTAAGAGAACTTCGGCATATGGAAGACAATCTTCCCACTTCATACGAAAGAAATGACACAAGCCCCGAGCATATCTTCAAGAATTTGATTTACTCGCTCGACTTGGCCACTTGTTTGAGGATGGAAAGCTGTTTGAACCGAATGTTGGTGCCCATGGCCTTCGAAAAGAATCCCAAAACTTGGAGGTAAAGATGTTGCCACGGTCAGAAGAGATCACTTGTGGAATGCCGTGCAAGGAGACAAACTGGAGGTGTATAGCTCGCCAACCGAGCTGCTGTGATGTATTCTTTGATAGGAAGAAAATGAGCCACTTTAGTAAGCTTGTCAATGACAACGAAGATAGCATCATTTCCACGCTTGGACTTTGGAAAGCCATCCACGAAGTCCATTTCAATATGATCAAACTTCCATTCCGGAATAGCAAGAGGTTGGAGGAGACCAGCTGGTCTTTGGTGTTACCTTTCACTCTTCTGCAGACATCACACTCATTCACGAATTGAGCAATTTCTCGCTTCATTCGAGTCCACCAATATATTTGCTTGAGGTCATGGTACATCTTCGTACTTCGGGATGAATGGATAGAAGCGAATTGTGAGCCTCGTTCATAATGACTTTTCGCAGATCACCCTTAGGAACCACAATCCGGTCCTCAAAGAACAGAGTGTCTTTGTCATCGACTTGGAAGCACTTGTACTTGAAATGCCCTTGTCGATACCACGTTTCACCTTTTTCACCATGGTATCCGAAGTTGAGCCTCACGAATCTGATCTTCCAAAGTAGGAGAGACTATGAGGTTGGCAAGAAAGCCTTGAGGAACAACTTGAAGATTCAGCTTATGGAAAGATTCACAGAGATCCGCTGAAAGGGCTTGAGGATTAGGCTGTTGCGATAAGCTTTCCTGCTCAAAGCATCTGCAATGACATTGGCCTTGCCCGAGTATATTCAATACTTGGGTTGTACTCTTGAATCATTTCGACCCATCGAGTCTGCCTGAGGTTGAGGTTGGGTTGAGTGAAGATGTACTTGAGACTCTTGTGATCGGTGAAAATGTCCACTTTCCTTCCCAACAAGAGATGTCTCCACGTTATCAATGCATGGACAACGCCGCCAACTCAAGATCGTGAGTGGGGTAGTTCTTCTCGTTGGGCTTCAATCGGCGAGAGGTATAAGCCACAACTCTCTTCTCTTGCATTAACACAGCACCGAGACCTTGAAGAGAAGCATCACAGAATACTTCAAATGGCTTGGATTCATCAGAGGAGTCGAGCACAGAGCTGTGACGAGTTTCTCTTTGAGGGTATTGAAAGCAACGTCACACTCGGGAGACCGGACATACTTCACATGCTACGGAGAAGGTTGGAAAGAGGCTTTGCAATCTTGGAGAAGTTCTCAACGAATCTTGACAATCGCTTGCAAGACCAAGAAAACTGCGGAGCTGCTTGACATTCTGAGGAGGTTCCCAATTCACAATTGCGGACACCTTCTCGGGATTAACAGCGATGCCCTTGGCGGAGATGATATGACCAAGATAGAGCACTTCATCAAGCCAGAATTCACATTTGGAGAACTTAGCATAGAATTGGTACTCTCGAGCTTGTCTAGCACCAATCGCAAATGTTTGGCATGATCCTTCTTATTCTTGGAAGACCAAAATATCATCAAGATAGACCAAGACGAATTCATTGGTGTAGGGGTTGAAAATGAAGTTCATCATCCGAGAGAAAGTTGGAGGAGCATTGACGAGGCCGAAAGACATGACAGTATATTCATAAGAACCAAAACTTGTTACGAATCTGTCTTGGGAATATCTTGTTCACGAATGCGAATCTGATGATAACCCATACGAAGGTCAAGCTTGGAGAACACTGTAGCACCTTTGAGTTGCTCGAAAAGCTCATTGATGTTGGGAAGTGGATACTTGTTCTTGATTGTCTTCTTATTCAATGGACGGTAATCGGCGCAAAGTCGGTCCGTGCCATCCTTCTTCGGACAAAAGAACACCACAACCCCAAGGAGATGAACTCGGTCCGATCAAACCAGACGCTCTTGTTCATCGAGCTGCTTCTTCAATTCCTTCAGCTCTTCAGGTCCAAGCTTGTATGGACGCTTGCAAGCGGGTTCGATGCGGGCTCAAGATCGATAACGAACTCAAGCGCCGATGAGGAGGCATACCCGAAGCTCTTCGGAAAGACATCTTGGTACTCACAAACGATGGAATCTGAGAGATAGCATTCAGTTCGCCCTTCTCATTGAGAGAAAACAACCGAATGGTTTCATCACGAGCGGCATAGATGATCACATCATTAGAAGAGTGAGTCAATTGAATTTCCCTGGCAGCACAATCAAGCTGAGCTTTGTGCTGATAAAGCCAGTCCATTCCGAGAATAAGATCAATATCCGAGTCACCAAGAACCATTGGTTTGGAAAGAAATCTATAATCGCCCATCTTGATAGAAACATCATGAACTATTGAGTTGGCTCTCATTGACTTCGCCGGAGAAATAACACCCAAAGGTTTATCCAGTAAGACCAAGAAAAATCATTCTTTGCAAAAAACGATCTTGACATGAAACAATGCGATGCACGGTATCAAATAAGACTTTTGCAGGAATATCATTAATCGAGAGATTACCCATGATCACATCGAAGAATCCTCTGCTGAGCTGCATTCATCATATTGACCTTGGCATGCTTTGGATTATGCTTGACCCTTTGCATTGCTGGAAGATTTCACAGAGGAGGAGGCGGAAGGCGCCTCTGGTTGAAGCACTTGTTAGCATAGTGACCTTCTGCGACACTTGTTGCAAGTGACCTCAGAGAGCGGACGGTGGTAAGGAGCACTTGACCTTGGAGCTTGAGAATTAGACTTGTTCTGATAGCTTGGGTTGGGTGGGTGGGAAGATCCACGGCCACCTGAGTTCTTCTGCTGGTAAGGCTGACGGAACGGAGGGGGAGGAAGGTAAAACTTCTGCTGCTTGGCTGCCACTTGAGAGGACGAAGAGGACTGAACTGCATCCCTGATTCTCTTCTTAGAAGCCTCACATTTGAGCTGGGCAGCTTCTTGCTTCAGAGCCATGTTGTAGAAATCATCATACTTATCTGGCTCAAACAGCACAAGAGGTAATTGCAGATCTTCTCTCAGACCACCTCTGAATTGATAGATCATACTCTTCTCATCAGGTACGTCTTGCTTAGCAAAACGAGCGAGCTTCTGGAACTGGATATTGTATTGATAGACAGACATGGTGCCTTGCTTGAGATTGCGGAACTCCTCATGCTTGCTCTCAACAACACTTTTCGGAATGTGATGAGCTCTGAAATCACGGCGGAACTCATCCCAGGTAATGACACGACCTCCTCTGGAATCTTTGTATTGCTGGTACCACTCAGCAGCTTGATCCTTGAGTTGAAACGATGCAAACTTGACAAAGTCCTCAGGTCTGACATTGCTACAATCAAAGTGCTTGCAGATGTCCACTAACCAATCGTCGGCGCCTCGTGGCCTCGACACAGAAACTGAAAGACTTCGGCTGATTAGCGAGGAACTGACTGAGAGTAGCAAAGTGTGGCTGATTGTTGCCTTGACCTTGATTTCCTTGATTGCCTTGCCCCTGAGTACGTTCTTGCAAGAGCTGCAAAATCATCTCGATCATTGGCATTGGTGGCTGCCATGATAGCTTGCCGAGCCTCTGGAGGCGGAGGTGGAGGTGGAGGTGGAGGATTGATGATCCCCATCATTGCGATCCGGATTCGTACGCTGGCGGAGCCATCTTGAAGAGGGTGACATCCGTTAGTCCTTTGATAGACAAATTGATAAGTAGAATCAACGGATAGAAATTGCAACATATAGTCTTCACAATAAACATTCGAACAAGAATGAACGAATGAATTCCAAAGTTAATCATCACACGTCCATTAAGGTGAGAAGCCACTTAGATAAAGATATGGAAACAACATCTGTCTTAGAAACAATTCGAATATCACAAGTGAAAACAAAAGATTGACTGCTAGAATGAGCCGGAACAAACACATGATAGAGATTTCGCCCAAAGTGTTCGTGGTGGGGCCCACACGGACACGACGTATAGCGGACGTCACGAATGACAAACAAGGCGTCCCGAATCAGCATAGCCAAGGATTCTTTAAGGCGTCTCGCGACCATCGTAAATCGACCGTGAATGGGCGGACCACTAGACGTTGAACCCCAATCTCAAATCATACATCCGCCGGAAAGAATATCCCGTAAGCTACTAGAATTCCCACCTATAAACTCCCGAAACTTTCGGTTATGCAATCTGGTGTTGGGGATACAGGGGACACAAAATATATCACCCAAACTAACAATACCTAGATCCAATTGTATCCATCCGTCAACACATAACCAAGAAATCCTCGAAATCGTGTACCTCGACCTTCGAAAAACATCCGTTATACAAGTCATGGCAATACTCCCTTTTCGCCACGAAGATTGGGCTATCAGGGTTATCTCACCAACAACTGCACAAAAGAGATTTCGATGTCGGCAAAACTCAGGTATTCCAGAACTGCAACGATAAAATTGTGACGACAACACCTCGGAGCTCAACTCCCCGGGACACTGCCACAACCCCTAAATGTCAGGAGGCACCAAGAACAATGTTCTCGTCACAAAACCATCGGAACGATTCCAAGATACCCACGTGATCCTAAAAAAATTTAGTGAAATTTGAGAAGAGAAGAGTCAAAACTCTACGTCAGGAGACCTCACAGAGCGACGAAGGGACTGGGAAGTAAAAAGAATCCTACTCTCCGATATATATAATCCTAAGACTCAAAACATTTTCCATTCTAGACTCAACAACGCCAGCAAACAATCAAGTAGGGGGCTCCTAAGTCGGGGAAGGCTCTGATTACCAACATTGCGCGCCCGATGCGGCTATATCTCCCGTGTCGAGGCACGACTTAGAGGCATAACCGCATTGAAAGCAATGTCGCAAGTGAGGTAATCTTCACACAAACCCATGTAATAATTAAGGGAAAGATACATAGTTGGCTTACAGTCGCCACTTCACACAGTACATAAATAAACATCCATCATTCAGAGTACACTCAAGGTCCGACTACGGAACCAAAATAAAAGAAGATACCCCAAATGCTACACAGATCCCCGATCGTCCCAACTGGGCACCACTACTGATCATCAGGAAAAGACACATAGTAACGACCACGTTCCTCGTCGAACTCCCACTTGAGCTCGGTTGAATCACCTGACCGCCTCATCGGAACCTGCAACTGTTTTGGAAGTATCACGTGAGTCACGGGACTCAGCAATCTCACACCGAGATCAAGACTATTTAAGCTTATAGGAAGGACAGAGTAGTAAAGTGGAGCTGCAGCAAGCGACTAGCATATATGGTGGCTACTTCGCAAAAGAGAGCGAGAAGAGGAGCAAAGCACGGTCGTGAAACTAGTAGCGATCAAGAAGTGATCCTGAACTACTTACGCCGACATAACTCCAACACGTGTTCACTTCCCGGACTCCGCCGAGAAGAGACCATCACGGTTACACACGCGGTTGATGTGTATTTTATTGAGGTCAACTTTGGGTTTTCTACAACCGGACATTAACAAATTCCCATCTGCCTCATAACCGCGGGCACGGCTTTCGAAAGATATTACCCTGCAGGGGTGTCCCAACTTAGCCCATTATAAGCTCTCACGGTCAACGAAGGATATTCCTTCTACCGGGAAGACCCGATCAATCTCGGAATCCCGGACTACAAGACATTTCGACAGCAATAAAACAAGACCAGCAAAGCCGCCCGATTGTGCCGACAAATCCCGATAGGAGCTGCACATATCTCGTTCTCAGGGCACATCGGATAAGCGAAGCGTACAGGAACCGACGTAATCCATGTTGCCAAGGAATGGTCCCGCACGGTGCTCTAGTTTGGACCAACACTCAGAGGAGCATTGGCCCGGGGGTTTAAAATAAGATGACCCTCGGGCTCGCGAAAACCCGGGGGAAAAGGCTTAGGTGGCAAATGGTAAAACCAATGTTGGGCCTTCTTGGAGAGTCTTATTCAAAGCGAACTGTCAAGGGGTCCCATAAATCACCCAACTGTGTAAGGAACGCAAAATCAAGGAACATAACACCGGTATGACGGAAACTAGGGTGGCAAGAGTGGAACAAAACACCAGGCATAAGGCCGAGCCTTCCACCCTTTACCAAGTATATAGATGTGTTAATTAGCAGATATATATTGTGATATCCCCAACAAGTAAACATGTTCCAAAGAGGAACAACATCTCCATGTTCCAACAAGGAACAAACTTCAGCTTCACCTGCAACTAGCAACGCTATAAGAGGGCTGAGCAAAGCGGTAACATAGCCAATCAACGGTTTGCTAGGAAAAGATGGTTAGGGGCTGACATGGCAATATGGGTGGCATGATATAGCAAGTGGTAGGCATCGCAACATAGGCATAGCAAAAGAGCGAGCAACTAGCATAGCAAAGATAGAAGTGATTTCGAGGGTATGGTCATCTTGCCTGCAATGTTCTCAGAGTTGTCGAAAGCTTGATCCTCGAAAGCGTTCTCAACAGGTTCCTCGTTCACGTACTCGTCTCCCGACTCTACCCAAAGCAACAACACAAACAAAGGAACCACAATAAATCACGGTGCAATGCACAATCAACACGATGCAAAAACATGCATGATATGCGAGATGCAATATGCAATGCGATGCGCTCCGAAGGTAAATGATGAACCAGGCATCAACTTGACAAACCAAGTATGCCACTGGAAAGATGAGATGATTTCGGTTGAAATCGATATAAAGATCACCGGAATCGGATGCACGGTTTGCAAATGGCAAGCAAAACAAGAATGGCACAAATCTGCCATTAACAGCATGATGCCACTTAGCAAGCCACAAATAATTAAGCTACTGCACCCAAACGTATCAACAAAGCACATGGCAGTGATCTACACATGATGCTCGACAAAAGATGAGCACTGAGCTACGGCTAGATCACATCATAACAGGTTCAAACAAGCATGGCAAAAGTGCACAAAATATCAGGCTGGACATGGCAAAATCAGCATCAGGTTGCAATGTTCAGAGCAAGAAAACTACATGCTACAGGACCTTAAAATAGCAAAACATGGCATGGCATGAATCTACTCAAAGCATAGATCAAAAGTCCCTTACTGACCATAAGCCAAAAAGGACTAGAAAATATAGTAACACCCATGTCAATATTGAAAGTTTCGTTAACGGATTCAGCAACATGGCATGTCAAAAACTGATAACGAGAGGGCATGTTTACAAGCTCAATGCACTCACTACAGAGCCTTATATGATAAACTAAGCATACATACACCAAGAAGACATGACATAGAAGACATACATGGCAAGAACAATAACATAGCATAAATGGATCAACCACAACAAGCTTGGCAAAATTGAATAACATGTAAACAATCTGCCAGGAAACATTTGATAGCAAAAGTAGAGCTCGATTGACTCAAGCTATGGCATCCCATAATTGCAAAAAAAGGCATGGATGGATAGAGCAAGACATTTTTTACAAAACACCCTTACTGAAGTATCCCAAAATATGCATAGACCTCTTGGTATCATCAAGTAAACATGGCATCAAAATCAGCTAAAACAGGGCTGAAATCAGCAACAGCAGGACACCTACTTTGCATGCTTGTGCTAGTCACCAAATAGATCACAAAAATACATGGCATACACCCCTGGAAAGATAGCATGGCATATTTCAAAACACATGTAGGACTCAAGTCCATAGGATGCACACATCAATCATGGCAAAAATGACAAAAGTGCAAGTTCTGATAAAAATCAGAAACTAACATCACATAGCACTCTTCTAACAGCATTTCGGGCATCAAGATGAGCTCAAATGAAAATGATGCAATGAGATTAAATGATCTAATCTTCGAGACGAACATTTTGACATATTATACGCGCAAAATGGATCTACGGATGCGAAGATATAGCACGTTGAAAATTGCACAAAATAACAATGATGCTAAAAACTTGGTAGGAAAAAGGGGAGGGGAGAGAGAGAAGTCAACGGCGGCGCGGTTCCCGAGGCGGATCGGGCCCGACGGATCGGGCGACGCGCGGAGGAGCTCGGGGAAGAGGAGGGAGGTCGCCGGGCGGGCGGCCGGGCTGGGCGCCGGAGCGGCGGGAGGCGGGCGCCCACGGACGGCGCGGCCGAGCCGGGCGGAGGCGCGGGCGGCGGGAGCTCCAGAGGCGGGCGGCGACGGCGCCGGCCGGTGGCGGCGGTGGCGGGCCGGCCGGTCGGGCGAGGCGGGCGGCGGAGGCGGGAGCGGCCGGGCGGCGGCGGAGGCGCGGTGCGGCGGCCGGCTGGTGAGGCGGAGGCGCCTGGTCGGCCTCGGGCGGACGGCCGTGGGCCGTGGGGCTCATGGAAGGCGGCGACGCCCACGTGGCAGGCGCGACGTGGCAATGGGCGGCGGCGCTGGCCTTGAGTTCGTCTCCGTGGCGGACACGTCCGCGCGGAGAGAGATTTTAGGGTTTCGGGAAGAGGATGATCCGGATTTGGGGAGGTGTTTAAATAGGCATAGAGGGAGCTAGGAGAGTCCAAATGAGGTGTAGTTTTCCCCACACGATCGTGATCGAACGACGGAGAGCATGGAAGTGACTTAGATGGGTTATTGGGCTGTTTTGGAGGGTGTTGGGCTGCAACTTAAAAGAGGCCTTTGCGAGAGTGCGGTTAACCGCTGGAGTACCAAACGAGCTCCAAATGACCAAACTTGACCGGTGGTCCACGGTGGTATACCAAGGCCACTAGACAAAGCTCGGTCCATTTCGAGAAGGTTTAGTACCCGCACACGGAAAAACGTAAAAGGACCGCCGGGGAGATAGGAGTGCCGGATTGCAAAACGGACAACGGGAAAAATGCTCGGAATCATGAGACGAACACGTATGCGAATGCGATGCACATGATGACATGATAAAAAATGCATGACATGGACAAAATGCAAAAAGAGGAAAAACCCAACCACGGCGGGAATATCATATATCAATGCCGAAAATGGCAAGAGTTGGAGTTACAAATATGGAAAGTTACTTCCGGGGTGTTACACACTGCAAGGCGGGTTCCTCCTCCAAATGATAGAAGATTGTGAACACTAGGATAGTGTCCGGCTCTGCAAAATAAATTCCACATTCCACCGTAGAGAGAATAATAATATATACACAAGTTCAATCTGCTGACGTTTTCTGTAGCATGACGTCACACCGCTACCAAGCCATTACTTGAATTGTTTTTTACTTTACCACCTCAGCGCATTTAGCGAGGCGGTTTCTTGGCACGCCTTGTCGGGCAGAGATCGTGTTTCCCTTAATCCGGATTCTCATCAATACGGACGTGGGTAACCCAACCGCGCCCATTCGCCACGCCTCCTCTATCGAAGGGGAGTCCCAAACGGTCACGGAGACGGATCTTGGTATTCTCCCTCTTTATAACGGGACCAAGGCTCGTTTTTTTTCTTCAATCCTTCATCGAATCCCCGCCCAAGTTCCAGCACCTAGAGATCCAGATTCGAAGCGCCATGGACTTCCAACGATGTCCGTTCCGACCTCCGGGTCGGTGGATACCCTCCTCCGTCACGGAGGAGGACGTGCTAAAGTTGCGGAGGCCAAGTACACCGTCTTACGAGATTTCGCACGACAGTTGCTCTGCCAAGGGCAGGCCATCCCCACCCCGAGCCCGGCGAGTATGTCGCTTTTGTATCCCACCTCCCACGAGGTTTAGGCTTCCGATGGATCCTTTTGTGAGAGGGCTCATGTTTTATTATGGGTTGGAATTCCACGATTTGGCTCCGAGTCCATCCTCCATATTTCCGCATTTATCATCGTCTGCGAAGCCTTCCTCGCGTCACCCCTCACTCCGCCTGTGGTCAAGACCTTTAATGTGGCGCCAAGATGATCGGGGCGCTAAGCGGAGTGTGGCGGGCGGCCATAAGCACGAGGGCCGATGCCCGCGGGCCCGCCGCTCCTTCCAAGAGGAGCTCGGCCTGTGGCAGCAAGAGTGGTTCTATATTACCGTTCCGAGGGGCCGCAGACAAAAGCCGCCGCCCTTATTCCGCCCGGGACCTCCACGACGGTTGATGTCATGGGTCAACCAAGGGCTCAACTAGGGGCCGTCAAAGGACGTGCCCCTACAGCAGGGCCGGATTCAAGATCTCCAAATGAGGGAGATCGATATGGTGGTGGTAATGCAGGTTATGCTGATTAGGCGTCTCCTGCCCTGCAAACGCCGCCCTCTCCGGCTATGGGAGTTCAATCCGGAAGGTCCACAGATTCTTCAACACTTCATGGGCTTGACACCCCTGGAGATGTACAAATTACTCTTCGGATCGCAAGAGGCATGTCCGGAATTGACTGAGGATGCTGGACTAAGCTGCAATCGCCCGGATACTCAAGTAAGTAGTTCCGAGTCCAGACATACCGTTTGTTTGCCTTTCGATGATTCGCCTTATGACCAATTTCCTTCTACACAGGAGTGGATAGCGGAAGCAAAATTGATACGGTGTCCAGCCCCCGTCCCCGAGACCACGCCGGATCCCGTGCTGGTCCGGATGCTTGAGGTTGCGCCTTCAGAGGAAGACGAAGGGGAAAACAAGGAAGCTACTGCCTCGCCTAAGGAGGCTCTTGAAAGAGGGGATCGAGAATCCTCCCCCAAGGGGAGAAGAGGACTGCCTCCGAGGACCTGGGGCAAAAGCCCTAAACGGGGGAAGAAATCTTCGCCAGAGGGTCCTGCGTCCGGGGAGGCCCCGGCCGCACAATCTCCCTTAATGAGTCAGCCCTCCAACGGGCCATAAGTAGAAAGAAAGGAGTTTTATAATAAGGGACATCCCTATTTGTGCTTCTGAGGATAACTAAAGTTTTTACCTTGTAGTTCGGATCTCTGTCCTTCGCAGATGAGCTCGTCTTCGGGGGACCTTCATCCGGAGATGATAGAGAGCGAGACGCCTCCGTCCGGGGCGCCGTCTGTCGGTGTACTAAAGTAGGGGTACCTTAGTACCCCGAACCTGTGCACGGGCAGTCGCAGTGTCCCCGTGGCAAGCCTTGCCAAGGCCCTGCCAAGACCCTCCGCTGCCCTTCAGAAAACAAGACCCCGCAAGAGGTGCTTGCTGTGGAGCCATTCAAGAACGTAAGAACTCAAGATGAAGAGACAAGGCCCCGCAAGAGGAGCTTGCCGGAAGAGACAAGGCCCCGCAAGAGGAGCTTGCCGGAAGGCCAGCTTTGGCACCTCAAGAAACACTTGCTAAGACATACCGCAGGTCCGGCAAGGCCCGGCGAGCATAAGCTCCCGAAGCGCGACAAGAACCTTACTGCTGCAAGGTACTCGCCGCTGGCAAGTGACTCTCTTCATCTCCGCTTCCAGCTCACCCGCCAACGTGTCACCACGGGCTCTCCCAAGCACGCGTGGTCGACGGGCTGTGCAGCCAGCGGGAGCAGCGATAAGCGGCGCCGACAAGCTACCATCGTGGCAAACGGAGGCGACTTGACGATCCTCGTTATAATCGTTCGGGCGATCGAGACGGGCATTGATGACTTTTGTCCCTTGCCGCCGAGTTAGGTATAGATTATCGTACACTGTATAAAGCGTGTACCAACCTATGTTTTTACCATCTTACCCTTGTCTACTTGCCACATGTGGTGACCCCTTGTGCCTATAAAAGGAGGCCCAAGTGCAACGTAGAAAGGGGGTTCGGTCCAGATCTGGCTTAGTTCATCATACTCATACGAAACCACACTCAGGCTAGGTCTAGTAGCTCCCATTGCTCCCTAGCAAGAACACAAGATAATCCACAAAGCAGCAGAGGAGTATTATCTCCGGAGAGCTCCGAAGCTGGGTAAATCTGCTCGTGTGCATTGCCTCGATCCGCTCTTTGTGCAATCTCCGCCCTCCGAACCACAAGGGACCCAGGTCCCGAGGGTGTTCGTGGGACACGATCAGCTTCCCGACATCTTTGGCGCGCGCTGTAGGGCGCCGAGGCTGTGTGAACCCGAACCGCAGTCACACGAGCAACTTCATCAACATCTTCGTCAACATGGCGCCAAGAAGAAGTCTTCGGCAGCAGCAGAGCCGTCGCTGCCGAACCCACCACCACCGGAGCTGTCGTGGTGGGGAAACGCTGGCGGAGGAACCGCGCCGCCGAGAGAGCCCACAATGCCGCCAGGTCCAAGGACAAGGCAGCACAGCGCCGCGTCCGAGTCCGCACCGCGCCCTTCGCAGGAGGCGCGGATCGACAGGTCATGATGCTCGCGCACCATACGCCGTTGGATCAAGGCCTGCTGGAGGATCCCGAGGCCCTCGAGACCCGCATGCACCTCAAAGATGCCGGTATTTAGTGGGAGTACGGTCGCCATGGATGCTGCTCCTCCTAACTTGGTTAGGAGTCCGAGCACCTCCCGCTCTCGCCACGTATGCCATTGCCACCCACCACACCAGAAGGTTTTGCAAGAGCACAGCTACTTTAGACTACCCTCCAACAGCCGGCTGTGGTCGACGTAATGGAGGGCCACATTCAGAGTCTCATTGGCTTCGCTTAACGGCGACATCCCACGGCAACCGAAAGTGCCTCGCAGCCGCGCAAGGCGACAAGGCGCGAGCTGATGGCGACGAGACTTGCGGGGTGCAGCCACCGCACTCCCTTCCCGAAGACTAAGATCGCCGACTCGCCGGATCCACCTCGACAGCGACTCCACAGCGTTGCCGGATCCGCGAGCTCGCCGCGACCAGCGCCAAGTTCTCCGAGAACGGAAGAAGAAGACGCCGAACCCAGACGAGCGCCAAGAGAAGCGCGCCAATAATCCGACCAACGGCCGGGCCCATCGTCGATATGCACGCGCCAGGGAACCAGCGATTTATCAGACGCGTAGGTTGCCCTGTGTTCACTCGTGAGCAGCGACAAGTCCGTGGTCCGACAAGAAAAACTTCAAACCAGATGTGCCGAAAAGTATGATGGCAGGACACACCCATCGGAGTTCCTCAAGATCTACACCATCGCGGTGCAGGCCGCGGGGGACGAGACGACAAGATCTCGCCAACTACTTTCCCTGGTGCTCAAGCCAAACGTCGTGTCTTGGCTCATGCACTTACCAGATGGCTCTATTTCTTCTTGGCAGATTTGTGCCACCAGTTTGTTGGCGCCTTCACAGCGCCACAAGCCTCATGGCCAGAGAGTGACCTCCACCTACTTGCCCAAAAGGAGGAGAGTCCTCGCAAGTTCATCCAGAGATTCAGCCGAGTGCACTACAACATCCCCGACGCCCACCCCGCCATGGGTGATCAGTGCATTCCATCGTAATGTACGAAACCGCAGGATGAGGGAGGAGATGGCGATGTGCAAAGTGAAAGACGCCAACGAGCTCTCACGCCTGGCCGACAAGTGTGCACGCTACTGAAGAAGGAAGAAGACTCCAGAGAGAATGTGGGAGCAGAGTCTGACAAGGAGGAGATCGCCTGCAAGAAAGAACCGCGCGAAACAACAGGAGGAAGAAAACCAGAAGTACTAGTTGTCGAGCAGTCCGACAAGAATGGTGCCGCCAACAAAGCCAAGGCTGGTGGCTCCGCAAGGAGGTTGCCTGCTGACGCTGACCGCCAAGCCGTGGCGGCCACGACAAGCCCGACAGCCCAACAAGCAAGATCAGAAATCCACCGCACCAAGGGCCACGATCTCCAGAGCTGCAAGAAAGTCGAGCAGCTTGTTGAGCTACGAGAGCTGAGTACGAGCGGCGTAGACAAGGAGAAGGCCCAAGAAGGTGCAGGTAGAGCAATTAAGAAGAGACCAGGTCGGGGAGGACGCCGCGGCAAGGCCAAGCAGCGGCAAGGAGACAGACCTCCCCGCGGCCGCGACAAGGAAGAAGACGAAGATGAAGATGACGAAGACATGGAAGACGATGAAGCTGACGAGCAGGAGTTTCAAAAGGCAACGGAGGTCCTTTATGCTGACGGTGGTGCTTCTCGCATACCTCGCACCGCCAACTCAAGCAATGGATGCGTGAGGTCAATGCAGCAGAACCATCCATAGAGTCACGCAAACCTCTGAAGTGGTCCAACACGCCCATCATCTTTGACATTGAAGATCACCCTAATCGCATCACTGCAGTAGGGTGCTTGCCGATGTTGGTCTCACCAACCATCCGCAACCTCAAAGTCACAAAGATGCTGGTTGACGGCGGGCCGGCCTGAATTTGATCTCCTCTACAAGGCTCCAAAAGCTTCAAATCCTCGACAATGAAGCTCAAGAAACCGGTACTTTCCAAGGAATCAACCCAGAAGGAGCAAGCCCAAAGGGAAGATCACGCTGCCGGTAATATTCGGCAGCGAGCTCAACTTCGAATCGAGAGGGTCACGCTTGACGCCGCCGATTTCCCATTGCCCTACAATGGCATACTTGGCCGCCCAAAGACTCGCCAAGCTCATGGCCGCCTCATCATGCCTACAACTTACTCAAGATGCCCGCCCGATAAGCTTACATTTCTGTCCATGGCGACAAGAAGGACGCGCTTATCTGCACCGACAAGATTTACCGATGCAGCTGCCGCAACAGTTAGCAAACAACTTGCCGCTGAAGCTCCTGGGAAGAAGAAGACCACCAAGACCGCAAGAGCTCGATGCCCACTCCGCAAGTGCACCTCCTCGGAGCGCTGCGCTACCGCCGAGGACGCACCATCGAGCTCCACCGCAAGTGCAAGAAGACGATGGCAGCTCCGCCAAGACCAAGAAGGTGCCCGCCAAGGAGGACGGCACCGGTGGTACCTTCACCATCGCCACGCCGATCCTAAATAGGAAGGCGAGCTCGTTGTTTTCTGCGGCGAATGTCGGCGTGTTTGCATGGCAACCATCCGACATCCCCGTGTTCCTGTGAAAGTAATTGAGCACCACCTAGCTGTTTGTCCTCACGCGCGCCCGGCAAGCAAAAAGTTAGGAAACAAAAAGGAGCGCCAAGAGTTCATAGCGTAAGAAATCAAGAAGTTGGAAGCAGCAGGCTTGTCGAGGAGTCCTCCATCCCACGTGGTTGGCCAATCCGTAGTTGTATCGCCAAGGCTAATGGGAAATGGAGACTTGTATTGACTTCACCGATGTTAATAAAGCTTGTCCCAAAGACCCATTTCCCTTGCCGCCAGACGACCAGATTGTTGACTCCACGGCTGGATGTGATCTGCTTTCATTTCTTGATGCATATTCAGGATACCATCAGATCTTCATGGCAGAAGAAGATGAAGAGAAAACCGCATTCATTACACCATGTGGCACGTACTGCTTCATACGGATGCCTTTCGGTTTGAAGAATGCCGGTTCAACCTTTGCAAGGGTAGTCCATGATGCCTTTGAACCACAGATACACAAAAATGTAGAAGCATACATGGATGACATAGTGGTCAAGAGCAAGGACAAAGCAACTTTGGTTCAGGATTTGGATGAAACATTTGCAAATCTGCGCAAGATCAACCTCAAGCTCAACCCCGAGAAGTGCGTGTTTGGAGTCCCTTCCGCAAGGTTCTCGGTTCTTTGTGTCTCAGCCGGGAATTGAAGCCAATCCCGACAAGATCAAGGCCATTGAGCAGATCAAGCACCAAAGCGCCAAGGATGTCAAGACTTGCCGGTTGCGTGGCTGCTCTCAAGAGGTTCATCTCTAAGTTCTGCTGAACGCTCGCCGCTTTTCAAGATTTTGAAAAGGCAGGTCCAATGAAATGGACTCCGGCGGAGGCTGCGCTGCAGGACTTGAAGAGATACTGTCCTCCGCTTCCAATACTTGTCGCACCTAGGCCACAAGAGAAGTTGCTGCTGATATAGCGGCAACCAATCAAGTGGTTAGTGTTGCGTTAGTAGCGGAGAGGGAGGCAGATGATGAGCCGGCAACCGAGGCGGACGCACCCAGCGACAAGCAAGGGGCTTCGCCACAAGCTCTGGTCCCATCAAGGATGATTAGCGCAGGGTTGCGATAAGACACGTAAAAGGATGGTGCAGCGCCCATTATTTTGTCGGCCCTTCGCAGGGGCTAGGTCAAGGTACTCGTGCAGAAGTTGCTTTTCGCCTCCTCATGGCCTCGAGAAAGCTGCGCCATTACTTCCAAGCGCACGAGATAACAGTTGTCACTCGCTTCGCTGAAGAAGATATTGCAAAATCCGAAGCAACAGCAGGATTGTCGAGTGGGCACCGAACTGCAAGCTTTGGTCTCAAGTTTGAAAGCACTTCAACTATCCAGAGCAGAGCATTGGCAGAATTCATAGCAGAGTGGACGCCAACGCAAGACGAAGAAATTCCAGAGACAAGCATCCCCACAAGGAGGCAAATAAAGAGTGGCTGATGTACTTTGATGGAGCTTTCATCGCAGGCGCCCGTGCCCGCGTGTCGCTTATTGCACCCACCGAGAGCACCTCAAATACATAGTCCAGATGCACTTTCCCAAGGAACAAGCAACAAACAATACCGCAGAGTATGAAGGTTTGCTTGCCGGTCTAAGGATTGCGGTAGACCTTGGGATTAAGAAGCTCATTGTCGGGGACTCGCAACTTGTCGTCCGCCAAGTAAATAAAGATTATCGAGTCCGCTGATGGAAGCCTACGCCGATGAAGTGAGAAAGCTAGAAGAGCACTTTGAAGATTCGCAAATGGAACACGCCCAAGAGCTCGTAATGATATAGCTGATGGCCTCTCCAAATGTGCCGTGACTTAAGTTACCCGTGGAACCAGGAATTTTTGTGCTCAAGCTTACTCACCAACCGTAACACCATCAATAGGACAGATCAAGAAGAGAAAACTGATTTCGCGACTACTTTCCGCAGAGCTCCCCTGCCGCCGCCAAGAAGGTCCCTAAAATCAACGCGAATATCACCGAGGAGCAGTCTGTCCGACAAACCATGCAGTTTGTATCGCTGAAGCAAACGCTACCGACAAGTTTCGCCCGCAATCTTGCCGGGATCATCAAGTTCCGCGACCCATGTGTTCTTGCCGAGAAGCTGATGTTCCCGCAGTGATAGAAGAGCCTTTAGTCCTTGTTGTCGAGCCACAAGCTCCAAAGATGGGCACAAGAATCGCCCATTTCCTTCAGACAGAGAACTTCCCAAGAGCAAGAAGAAGCGGAAAAGTAGCCCGGCAGTCAAGTATGTACCAGTTTGTTGACAACATCCTGCATGTAAGAAGACTCAACGGTGTGAAATTGAAGTGTATTTGCCGAAGATGGATGAAGCTGTTGGCAGAGATACATGGAGGCATATGTGGTCACCACATCGGCAAGAAGAGCACTTGCCGCAAAGCTTTCCGACAAGGTTTCTTCCGCCGAAGCCTCCAGATGCAACGGCACAAGTAACAAAGTGTGAAGCGTGCAGGCCCATTCCAAACAGATTCATCAACCAACTCAAGCTCTCCAGACGATCCCTTTATCCCGCCATTTTCGGTCCGGGGCTCGACATCTCGGCCCTTTCCTCGCTACTGTCGGGGCTTTGAGTACTTGTACGTAGAAGTGACCTAGTTTCGCCTTTGCCGGAAGCGAACGAAGAAAAGCTAAGTTGCCAAAGTTTGAGCATTCGATTTTAAATTTTAAAAGTTATTTTCCTTGAACGATCGCTGCTTTGTATGGAAAACCCGTGCGCGAAGGAACCAAATCATGACTGGTCGCTACTTTACTTTGTTTCGAGTCCGCCAACAACTTAAGTGAGCTGCGGCTAGTCCGCGATAAGGTTGCTTGTCGGTAGCGACTTCGCCAAAGAAGTCAGCAAGTTCCGCACTCGGGCCAAGGCAAGGGTGCATGCACCGCAAGTTTCTGAAAAGCGAGGGACAAGAACATACAAAGCCAAGAGTCGAGTAAAGGAAGTAACATAGCAAATATTGCCCGTAACAAAGTTATATTACAAAAATAACTTATTGCGGCATCAAGCTAAATTGTTCTTAACTGAAATAACAAAATAAGAGGAGAAGAAGAGGCGCCAAGATTCAAACCCCGGCAAGCCAGAGTTGCCGGGGCTGCGGTATCGATAAGCCTTTCGCCCTTTTCAAGCATCCCTTTTCATTAAAACATCCTACTCGGATACAGTCCGTGGAGAATGAAAGACATGAAAGAGTGGATTACAAGTTTTAAATGCGGATAAGGCCCGAAGGCTTACAATTTTAAAAGATAAGATGCACGTAATCCTTTTCCTGTCCCTCTCTTTAGGAGGTAGGTCAAGGAGGTGAGAAGGACAAAAGGAGCGCCTAGGCAAGCTACAGGTGCCAGAAGGCACCAAGGGAACACCCCGGGGCTGTCCGAGGGCTTAACGAAGACGGCGGCGCCGAAACGGGCTCAAGACGGGCGGCAGGACGCCAAGACGCTGTCGAGGGCACTATGCCTCGCATTCAATTGACGGCCTTGTCGCCATCCTCTTCCTTCCGCAGCCTCCCACGCCCGATCGCCCAAGGAGACGACCCGGGAGTTCAAGGAGCCGGGCGACGCGGATGATGGGGTCGCCGGACGCCTTGAAGCGGCGCTCGACAACCAATCGGGCCCGCTACCCTCGCTGTCGCTGTCGCCTCCTCCTCGCTCACTCGCCGAGGGGGAATCTTCACTGCCGGAGGAGCTATCCACGCAGCACTTCGCCCGAGTACCGAGATCCCCAAGACCTTGACAGAGAGGAGATCACCTCCATTAACTTAAATGGAGGGTAAACCCGCCATCGCTGTGGATGCGGGTGAACATCTTCCACCCACGATCAAGATACATCACTTTAGGGGCTGGGAATACAACGCGACTCTGCTGTCCGCTGATCCCACAGCCCTCATGTGCAGTCTCAAGTGTCTCGGGCGGATCGGATCCATCAAGGCCGCGAACGGCGCTGGAAGCCGGAGGCGACGACGAGGCGCCCGCGCAGCTGACGACGAAGAACTCGCAAGGGTCGCCCTCGATGGACCGCCGCAGGAGGGGAACCGCGGCGGAGGCGGAGACGGCGCGCGCCTGGCCCGCTTCTTCCCGAAGGCCGACTGCCCACGACTCGCCTCCCTCTTCCCTTGTGGCTGGCTCACACCCCGGTGTGGGGTTGGGAGGAGCTGTCTAGGCGGCGACACCGCCGCCACCGATGAAGACCAAGGTTCCCTTTCCATGACGAATGAGAGAAAGGGAGCAGAAGTTGAGGAAAGGAAGAGATGGGAGAATGCGGGCTTCAAGGCCCCTTCCGCTTTTTTAAAAGAAGCAAGGTGGGGCTCGGCCGCCTGGCCGATGAATCAGGCATAGGAAGAGCAGGAATCGGGCCGACTGCTGCCCCTCGCCGCAACGGCCCAGCTTCCCATTTCCACCGTCCGCGACCCCAAGAGCATGGGAACCACGGGCGGGGATGCAGAACCGAGGCGACGGATGAGGCGACTCGACGCCGCCCACTTCCCCACGACGCCGCAATTGACGCGTGCTGCTACGGGGAACGCGCGGATACGGCGGATTTGGTTTGACCCAGGCCGCGTGCGTGCTGCGTTTCGTTTTGGGCCTCGCCCAACAACGCCGCACTGTATGGCCCTGCACACTGGGGCTCTGTCACAGACTAAAGTAGGGGTACCTTAGTACTCAACTCTGCACGGGCAGTCGCAGCGCCCCTGCGGCAAGCCTTGCCGGCGCCCGCCAAGACCCTCCGCTGCCCTTCAGAAAACAAGACCCCGCAAGAGGAGCTTGCCAGGAGCCATTCAAGAACGAAGAACTCAAGATGAAGAGACAAGGCCCCGCAAGAGGAGCTTGCCGGGGAAGAGACAAGGCCCCGACAAGAGGAGCTTGCCGGAAGGCCAGCTTTGGCACCTCAAGAAACACTTGCTAAGACACACCGGCGCCCCGGCAAGGCCCGCGAGCTTATAAGCTCCCGAGCGCGACAAGAACCTTACCGCAGGCAAGGTACTCGCCATGCAAGTGACTCTCTTCATCTCCATTCCAGCTCACCCGCCAACGTGTCACCACGGGCTCTCCTAAGCACGCGTGTCGACGGGCTGTGCAGCCAGCGGGGAGCAGCGATAAGCGGCGCTGACAAGCTACCATCGTGGCAAACGGAGCGCACTTGACGATCCCTGTTACACTGTTCGGGCAACTGAGACGGGCATTGATGACTTTTGTCCCTTGCCGCCGAGTTAGGTATAGATTATCGTACATCGCATAAAGCGTGTACCAACCTATGTTTTACCATCTTACCCTTGTCTACTTGCCACATGTGGTGACCCCTGCAGCCTATAAAAGGAGGCCCAAGTGCAACGTGAGAAAGGGGGTTCGGTCCAGATCTGGCTTAGTTCATCATACTCATACGAAACCACACTCAAAGCTAGGTCTAGTAGCTCCCATTGCTCCCTAGCAAGAACACAAGATAATCCACAAAGCAGCAGAGGAGTATTATCTCTCGGAGAGCTCCGCTGGGTAAATCTGCTCGTGTGCATTGCCTGATCCGCTTTGTGCAATCTCCGCCTCCGAACCACAAGGGACCCAGGTCCCGTGAGGGTGTTCGTGGGACACGATCAGCTTCCCGACACCGCCGGATAGGGCGGACAAGCCTGAAGTGTCGCCACGGAGGAGCCCCGGTTTGGCAAAGCCGATAGCTCGGCGCCAATCGGTGTAATGGTCAAGGATCTCGCTGAGAAGGCGTCTATCTCGTAAGATCAGCACGCATTGATGAGTGTGGTGATTGAAAGGATTCCGTCCGCCAAGGCGGGTTGCACGATGCCGCCGGAGTTTGTCAAGCGGGTTTGAGGTACGTAAAATGACACACCTTTTAATAGTTTTGCATATAGAATGCGCCTGTATAGATAGTAGCCCCGAGACTCGGTAGGTTGTTGAAATCGACAGCCGCGTCGAGGATCAAAATCGCAGGTTTAAATTCGCCGTGCCGATGCAGGTGGCGGGTCGTCCGGGGCCAGCCGACCGATGGAGTTGCTGAACTAAAGCGGCAACTCGATGTTGCGGATGCGAACATCACGCTGGTCAACAGGCGACTTGATGAGTCGCAAGGTAAGTGTTACTGCGGGGTCACTTGGTAAGGGAGCCGAAGTCATCTCCTTATAACATGTGCGTGAAATGCAGATAGTGCCGCTGCCATGGAGAGCCTTCGGGCCGAACTTGCTCGAGCCAAGGAGCACGCCAGAAGGAGTAATGCGGCGGCCTCGAGGGCGGCCGAGGAGTTAGCGGCCGAAGGGCCGCACACTCGCCGAGTAGGGAAGAGATGGCCGAAATGGCGTGAAGTTAAAAGATGCTACCGACCACAATGAGGCTTTGGGAAGGAGCGCTTAGCGGGCAAGAATACTGCGGAAGGCCACCGCCGGTTAAGGATGCCCGCCTCGCAATGCGGGCTATAAAGGAAGAGCTACGCCAGCCGGAGATATTGTAGCTGGCAAGCCTTTTTCGCTGCGCCAAGGTTTACGGATCCAAAATATGCTCAGCTGGGCCAACTGTGGGGATCATAGGACCCTTATATGGACTTAGCAGCGAAAGCGGCGGATGCCGCAGCATTTTCAAGTCAAGGATCACAAGACTAAGAGCTGTTTTGGTCTCAATTCCATAGTCCGGAGCGCTCACTTCACTGACCGACCGCTTGGCTGAGTGGGCTGAGCTAAATAGGTTGTCCGGCTTGCTACGACGGATATAGTGACTCATATCCGGCCGGATAGGCCCCAGCCAAGAGTTATTTTGGCTTATTGCAGCAATTTCTTTGGGGCGGTGCCGCATATCAAGGCGATGAAGCGGTCGGCCTGCATAGAGGGTGCGCGGATGGCACTCGCCCGTGAAGACACATTGACAGAGATGGATGCCACCGCTGTTGCGACTTCGGTTCGGATGATAACCGGTTACCCATCGAGCACTATTTTGGCGGCATCTGCGGGTGCTCGTGTAATAGAGTCACAGTTTTCGAAAAATGTTACGCTCGAATGAACGCTTATATGATGTAAAACGATATTTATGATGTAAGCGCCTTTTATACTTGTGCGCTCAAGTAATAGAATATCTCCTATGCGGCCGCTCATGTATACGCGTGTATAACTTTGAAAGATGGCGTCGCCGGCTTCAGCCCCCACGCACAAGGTGCGGGGTGTTCGCAAAAATAGCGCTTTCACACTTAATCCGGACGCCTCGGTCCTGTAAAGGAGGTGGTAGCGAGCAAACGAGGCAACCGGACTATAATGCTTTATCACTTTCACTTAGCCATGGAGTTCGAGGTGGGGCTACGACATAGCCCAGGGGCACCGCGCTCTCGAATTCGGGCGCAGATGTGCCTGGCCGAAACGGCCCTTCACAAAGCGGAGGAATCCTAAACATTCCCATAGTCGATCGAGTGGTTGACCGGTCTCTCGCTGTATCATGACGATCAGTTTTCGCTTTCATCGAGGTGCTCGCCAAATTAACCGGGCACAATCGCAGAGTTCTCCGGAGCCGCGTTAGCCGATGATACGGAACGTAAGGCAGCAAAACATAGGAGTCGGGCAAACCCAACATTTGACCAAAGACATGATTCGGAGCTGATGCATATAAGGCCTAACTCGAGACGCCGAACACTCCCGAAGGTGTTCGGTCTTTATAATAGTGGGCAAAACAAAGCCCTAAGCCCCTTGAGTCAGTGTACGGCAGATTCTTCCGCGCGCCGATGTCAAAACGCCAGATCTCCACTCTGGTTAGAATGATAAACCAGGGGATTATAGCAACAAGAGACAGAAGAAAGGTTTACGAGGGTCTTAGTCCGAAAAGAGTCCTTGCAACGGGTCCCTACCGCACGCCTGCTACCGTGTCTCCGTTGTGCAGCCGTATCTCGGACGGGTGTGCACGCTGTTCATCCGTAAAAAGAGAGGAACTTGGTTGGAAAAGAAATCGTGAGAAAGTGCGTAAAAAATTGAAATATAGATTAAGAAAGCTGAGCCTATGCTAGCTCATTATGGATTATATGTGCAAACCCTTGTGAAGGGATGTGCGGCTAGGTAGCCCCTAGCTTATTTATTCCAAACTCGTCCAGCCGTGTCCGGGGTCTCAAGTGACCTTTTAATGAAATGATGCCACGTGGACCGTGCATTTTAAGCGTAAGAGACGCGAATGTGGTATTGCATTGAAGCGGACGAAAGCTTCCCGCCCCAAAGGATGCTTGATAGCTACTTTTAAATGGGGCGACATGAAAGGTTAGCTTTTTCGTCGGAAGTTGTCAGTGACCCCGACACAACTTCTAGTAATAATGAAACTGTGCACTGGCGTAAGGGCCCGCGCCACTCCTTTGAAGGAAGTGCGGCTATGCCGAATTGTAGGAGGGTCTATCCCAACTTGCGGATTGTGTCCGAAATAGCAGGTTCAAGTCACCGCCGTCGTCCATCAAAACCCGCGTTAATTGCAGTCCGTCTATTATGGGATCCACTATCGTGGCAGTCTATCCTGCGTCCGGATATTTCTCGACTAATCCAGATGCTCGAAAGTGATTGGTTTTGACGCCCAATCTCGGTCCACTGGGTGGATCGTGCGACACTTGTCTTAGCGAGTGCCGTGTTGGCTTTCCGTACTATCACGGAAGCGAAGTTTACTGTTTTGACTTCGTGGGAAAGTCTTTTGACTTCCGGTGCTCGCTGGTGGGGTTCGTCATCGCCCTCGCTTGGTACATCGAGCCTTGTGTCCGGGCGTTGAGTCTGCCGGACTGTTTAAAACCCAACAATTTCGGTTGGTATGGTTTGCGTGCCTTCCGGGTATGTGGATTTGACATATCCGATCTAAAATTTTGTTTAAATTTGATAGCTCGTCTCGTTCTCCTTAAGAGGCCGTGGTTGTATTGTTTGGTCATGAAGCTTTTGAATCCGGCGTTGACCGCCGTGTCTTTGGGCTTTTTTTCTTTATTCCGCGCTGGTCTTTCCTGCTTGCGGATCGTCCGCTTCCATCTCCGATCTCGGATGTACTCGGTCGCTGGTGCTGCATCTTGCTAGCCAGCTGTCTTCTCCGCGCAAAAGCGCGTCATGAGGCTTGTTAGCGCCGCCATTGTTCTTGGCTTCTCTTGGCCGATGTGTTCAGCGAGCCATTCGTCTCGGACGTTGTGTTTAAAGGCTGCTAGGGCTTCGCGTCCGGACAATGACTATTTGGTTCTTTTTGGTAAGGAACCTGTTCCAATTTGCGCTACCGACTCTTCGGGCTGTTGGGTTATATGACTCAGATCGTCTCAGATCCGGAGGGCGGACATAAGTCCCTTGAAAATTTTCTAAACGCGCCCTCAAGCTCTTCCCAACTTCCAACAAGATTTTCTCGGGAGGCTTTTGAGCCAATGCCGAGCTGGCCCTTTGAGCTTGAGGGTAGGTATTTTATGGCGTGGAGATCATCTCCTCTAGCCATGTGTATGTGTAGTATGTAATCTTCTATCCAGACTCCGGGTTTGTTGTGCCGTCAGATGCCTCTATGTTTATGGGTTTGAACCCCTGCTGAAATTCATGATCCAGCACCTCATCGGTAAAACATAGCGGTGTGTGGCGCCTCAGATTTGGGTGTGCCGCTGTCTTCAACACTTGTCATGGTGTGTTACTTCTGGGGTCCTCTTCTTTGCCGAGACGGACCTAGTTGGGCCGTCCGTTTTCCCAAGATTATAATTCGCTTGTGCAGCCCGCTTGTCGCTTGGGCCTGTCATCTGCCGTCTATCCGCCAGCGGCCTCTTTATTTTTGACCATGAAGGCTCTATGGCTTCCTCACAAATTCTCGCAGCAACTTGCGCTCGGTAGTTTTAGTTTGATGGCCATTGCCATATTTGTCTGCAGTCTTGAATACTTTGCTCCAGTTCATTCTAAGCGTGTCTTTGCTGTTTTGAGCTCCGCTTTCGCTTTCTTCAAACTTCTTGCAAGGGCGACGAGTTTTTGTGTATGTTCTTATGCTCGTGTTGTGTCCGGACTGTTGATTGCTCCGTGAAGGGGTTGATTATCCGCTTGTCTTGTTCGTCGTCCGCTGGTTTGCCCTACTCTATCGCTGGGTCGTTAGGAAGGCTGCTTTGATCGAGGCGGACTTAGGGCGCGCCTACGCCGCCGCTTTTGGTTCTTTATCGGCGAGATTATCCTCTGCGCGCCGCCCCGTTGTTCCTCGTTATCGCTTCCCTTTGGGGTGTCCACCATGTATATGTCGATGACGAGGTGGTCTTCAAAGGTGTCTGTAGGCGCTGGTTCTTGGTAGTCTCCGTATCGTCGCCCATACCGCCGATGTCTTCGGAGTCGAGTCGAGTATGTCGGTTAAATCGCCGACGGTGGCTACGGCGGGTGGTGGGTGGGCTCTGAATTTCTTGGTCGTCCGCGTCCCAACCGCCCCGGCCGAGTTCGCCAGGCTCTCCGGATAGCGAGAGATGCTTGATGAATTTATGACATCGCCAAGGGCGAAAAGTGCTTTGAAAGATGTCCGCAGCGGTGAATTCCATGATCGGCGCCTAATCGGATTCGACCGGCAGGGCGCAGGAGGTTCGAGTCCGCAGAGTCCGCACCTCGAGTCATGAGCTTTATGCGGGACAAGGTAAGTGTTTGGCTCCATCGCCAGAAGTTGCAGCTCCCGAGGCGTGTCCAGCCATCCGCCCTCGATCCGAGCGATCGGCTCCCGACTATGTGTCGGAGCGGATTCGTGCAGCGGCTTCCAAGGTGCTGTCCGCGGCAGAGTTAGGTCATGCCCATCGTGATAGCGCGCACGCCGGCTGTGGCTCAGATCCATCAAGATTAAGTCCCCGCGATATCGGCCGTGAAGTTTAGGCTTCAAGCCCGACCGACGCCAGGGCGAAGCTGATTCGCTGCTCCGATGGCCAAGCGAGTTGGTCCACAAGGCGGCCGCCGAATACGAATATCTGTCCGAGGAGAAAAGTCTCACCCAAGACTGCGTCGTTGTTGATTGAAGAGGCCATCAAGCCTATCGGTGACGGCATAGAGGAACTCTCAATGAAAGCACCAAAGTCGGTGTCAAAACCGCGGATCTCGGGTAGGGGGTCCCGAATCGTGCGCCTAGGCGGATGGTAACAGAGACAAGGGACACGATGTTTTACCTGTGTTGGGCCCTCTTGATGGAGGTAAAACCCACGCCATGCTCGATTGATACCGATATTGTGGATGTTTACAAGAGTGGATCTACCACGAGATCAAGGAGGCTAAACCCTAGAAGCTAGCCTATGGTATGATTGTAAGGGTTGTTGTTCGATAGTCCCACGGACTAGAGCCATCCGGTTTATATAGACACCGGAGAGGGCTAGGGTTACATAGGGTCGGTTACAATGGTAGGAGATCTACATATCCAGACGCCAAGCTTGCCTTCCACGCCAAGGAAAGTCCCATCCGGACACGGGCGAAGTCTTCAATCTTGT
This sequence comes from Aegilops longissima, assembly GCA_021605205.1. Taxonomy (NCBI): domain Eukaryota; kingdom Viridiplantae; phylum Streptophyta; class Magnoliopsida; order Poales; family Poaceae; genus Aegilops; species Aegilops longissima. The sequence continues at coordinate 613,747,923 of CM038679.1, read as the reverse complement.
ATCTTCATAGTCTTGGAGTCCGGTCGATGATGATAGTCTGGCAGATGATAGTTTGGCTGATGATGGTAGTCCGGCTATCCGGATACCCCCTAATCCAGGACTCCCTCAGCCGTTCTAAGCAAAATAATATGCATAAAGGATAAACATCACATGCAATCAAAATATGTGACATGATATGGCCATCATCATCTTGTGCTTTTCATCTCCATCTCCAAAGCATCATCATGATCTCCATCGTCACTGGCTCGACACCTTGATCACCATTGTTGTGTCGTGGTCGTCTCG